>JBAMJV010012542.1:0-19372 GCA_037951105.1 Echinarachnius parma
TATTGTCTCGTGCTGGGTCTATGTACATTAAAAGTGAGAAAATAACTAAAACAAGTTGTTGTAGGCTTAAGGCATTGTTGGGGACTCCAATATAGACAAATAATAATGTTGTATGCAACTTAAGGGCATTATGGAAGTGAAACACACGATGGCTCATTTCTAATTGAGTCGTGAGAAAAGCAAATATGTCAATGTTTTGATATACCTAGTCATTTGCATAACACTAGAAACACACAAACATGGACTGGAAATGCAGGAACATCGATCTAATTATATAGCAGGTGTTTGCACTTAACTAATGGCAAAATTGAAATTCTGTAAAAAAAAATTTAAAAAATGATAAACATAATAACAATAATAAAAATAAATATCGTGCTCAAATACGGGTATGGTTGAAAAACTAATTAGAACCAAATAAATCGACAAAACTGAAATGATGACGTATTAAGTGGACATAATTTCTTAGTCCTTGCATTTTTTGTTACTTGATGCAATCGTGTTTGTATATTTCATGATCCATTTATGGCGCCAATTACGATATTTCTTCACCAAGAACAATAAGTACTGCCTTATGGGTTACTATTGGCACACGATCATGTAATAAATCAAAAGCCACTGTATTACGTTTTCACTTTGGCACTTATTCTGCTGCAGTGGGGTGACTAAAGTTTGTCTGATTTTAGGACTAAAACTGTCAAGACTCATAGAGCAACTTATTTATTGGAAGTCATTACCATGGTAACCGAGTCCCAAACAGGCAGCGGACGATAATACGATGTTATCAATACCAACCGTAGCGCCCACGGTCGGCAGTGCCACTGAAAACACAAGCTGATTTGGAAACAAAAAGTGTAACAAAAGTTAAATACTATTGTGTATCTTACTTTTTTCTTAGAGCAAATTTTACCATGATTACTAACAAAATAAAAACAATATGAACGTGATTAAACTGAAATGTTTCTATTATTTTAATATTTGTGCTCTCCTTTGGGCTATGTTAAGCGTTTATATATTAAATTGCATTATTTAACTATACAGAAATCCAAATAAACATACAAAATAAGCGCTTTTGTTACGCATAATTCTTTTATATAAAAATATTATGTTATATCTGTCATGCCAAAGAAGCAGAGTTCAAACAAACTTTGTTACCAAAAAACATAGTTTAAAAGGGAAGGAAACGCTGAAATTTTCGCTTGCTGTTACTGATAAGTGCAGAATTCCTGTCAGTTCTAGTCGTATATTCCCTCTTGGCTATCACTAATAATGGAAATAATCAATGCTTTTGAAACCACTATCAACTTTTTTGACTGAGCACTGGAGGCTGCCATGTTTTCCAATGGTTCCGTACGAAACGTCATCTGAGCGTGCACTAACAAAAGCGGGTTACGTAGCCACTGACAAAGCAGGAGATTCAACAACAGCGGTAACATAACCCGCTTTTGTTAGTGCACGCTCAGATGCGCTCAGATGATATTTTGTACGGAACCGTTGGAATACGTGGGAGCCTCCAGTGCTCAGTCAAACAGTTGATAGTGGTTTAAAAACATTGAGTATTTCCAGTATTAGTGAAACCCAAGAGGATTTATACGACTATAACTGCCAGGATTTACTTATCAGTAACAGTAAGCAAAATCCCAGCGTTTCCTTCCCCTTTAACCTAGACAAAATGTATCTTGATATTGCAACAGCGGATAGATGGAATGTTTTCATGATCATTACCCTGAAAACTATGTATGGACGCAGCGCGTCCGATGTTAGTAGCGACAGTGTCTTCATGTTCCACCCCGACGTGTCCCCGTAGCTGAGCGATCCAACTTCCCTCCGATTCCCGCCCTTTTCCTCCACGGACACGCTTATCGTCTGTGTGTTACAATGGTAACTGATGTTACGCTCCACGATGTACTCGAAGCTGAGACAGAGGTCCCCGTGAGTCGGAGCCACGGTGAGGTAGCCCGAGAACATCTCAGAAGAGGCTGTCGAGAGTGGGTTTTGTGGTTGCGCTGGTGCCGTAACAAACATGAACGAGTTGGTTGCTGCGTCAACAGATTTGAAGAATACATTATTTTGATAATGATAATGGATATCGTTCTTTGATAATGAGATAGATTCCATGATAAAATGTGGATTCGAATCGAATAGCAGGCCTAAGGAGTATTGGATTTGTTAGGTAAATTACAATCATGACGATTACGTGGACACGAAATTGCAAGAAAGGGCTGGGAAAAAGGAGGATGTCGAGGAAGACATACTGGGAAGGGGCGAGGTGGTGAATGAGAGAAGAGGAGCTGAGGCAGAATATTGGAAGAGGTGAAAGCAAAGGAAGACGCTGGCTATAGGGGGAAGAACTCATGAAGAGGATGATGATAAAAACGTATACCTGTTGATCGACTTGAGAGCGGAAAATCGCGTCCCAAAATGGCGTCATACCACTCCCAGTCTGCAATGTTTTGGGGAGAGTTCTGTAAACCGCAGTCACGTGGCCCGAGCTCGAAGTTACATGACATCTCCGTCGGCAAGTCAACGCATCGATGGGGTAAGAAGATGATATCATCGACAGCTATATCTCCCCGGTATCCTCTTCCGGCGTATGCCTGAAAGGTTATCTGTTGAATAACCAGGAAAGTACCGAGTTTTAGCCCCCAAATGTGTTCTATTTACACACCTCATAATGGTCTACTGTTAAACTATCGGCAGATCAGAGAGGCAAATTGTAAATCTTTAATTAAGACCGTATGACGTTACATATCATAGTACGGACGCCCTTTTCATGCTTTTACAGAGGTATACTCTGGCGCAATATCAGCCAGGCACGTTATTCTCAGTTTGGTATCTACGGCACGGTTTGTTCCGCTACGTGGATCCGTGAAAATCTAGAGGGAGCTAATTCTGGTGTTCCTCCAGTAGGGAAATTAATAAATTTAGCACAATTCGAACTGAACTTTCAGGCTTTTAGTAATACCGATCTTTTTATCTTCATCACTTGAACATAAGACCAACGAGTCAAGTAAAATGTCTTAACTATTTATATTCAGCAGCATAGCGTTGTCGGACTGATTGGCGGCACCCCTCATGTTTTGTTCTAGTATCTATAATAAATGTATAGTACCTGAAAATCCCCAGCAATGCCAATGTCCACGTTGACTGGTTGCCATCCGCCATCCCTTCTTCCTTCGAGCTTTTTTAGGAGCGTCCTTTCACCAGTGGCATGTTCGTTCAGGTAAACCTCCAATTTCTTTGTGTCGTTGCCGCTGGCGTGGTAGTAGAAACGCATGCACTGCTTGCCCGTGAAGTGCATCTGCGGGGACAGCATTTCTCCGTTTTCATTGGGCTTGGTTGGCTGTGAGGTCTCGTAGTACATGTAGTGTCCTTTATTAGAGAGCAGAAATTCAGCATAGGAATGGACTATTGCGTATGTGACTTGTTGTTGGTATGATTAATATCAGATCCATTATGTCATGTATGTAGTCATCCTACCATAGTCGACTCGAGACACTCTCCTCATCGAATTAGATCTATATTGATTGCTGTGAACTTTTTAAAAGAACAGGGTCAAGTGGATTCGTTAGTGTCCTTTATTAGAGAGCAGAAATTCAGCATATAAATGGACGATTGCGTATGTGACTCGTTGTTGGTATGATTAATATCAGATCCATTATGTCATGTATGTAGTCATCCTACCATGGTCGACTCGAGACACTCTCCTCATCGAATTAGATATATATTGATTGCTGTGAACTTTTTAAAAGAACAGGGTCAAGTGGATTCGTTCAATTCAATTTGATCCAGTCATATCCTAAAAGCGATAAAGGTAAAGAAAACTCATATATAATACGGCCTAAGAAGTAGCATATACGTGATAATATCGTCTGGTGGTAATTCTCGTTGAATCGGTGGTTGTATATCGCAGTTGTATATAAGTATAGAATCATATTAAAAGGCGCACAATAATTGTTTATGGTTATCCTGTAAATATGTATTCTAACCAACTACTCCACTAACCAAATTATAAGACGAAAAATGACAATCAAAATCGTTCTGTATTCTGAAACGGAATAAACTGGAACAGACTAGCTAAAAGGTTCGCATAATCGACAGTTTATGGTACAACTTTTTGAAAGAAAATGTACCCTTTCACAACGCGGGAACCATGTGTCCCATGCATTAACTCTATGGAAAATGCAGAATGTCTTAGAGGAGGTATTAATGTTATAATTACCATTAAGATCTCCGAGGGTATGATCTGTTAATGGTCCTGTGTTTTCTGTAGGTGTGGGTCCGCTGTTTCTAATCCACGGTCCTTTCGCATAACCGCATGCATCTTCATCTTCAAAGTCACAAGAACCCTGAAAGTCTAAAGTAACATTGCATTGTCATTGTTGGTTTTAAAAATATATAACAAAGTATAAATTGATTGAAGAGAAGATTCAGAAGTATAAAGTTTATTAAAGTACGTATTGTTTTGTTATTGAGAAAGGACGTCGGCGTGGAAAATAAACTTGAACTTGAACTTGATAAACTACAATTAAAATAAATAAATAAATCACGCTCTAAGTCCCCTACTAAAAACCCAGATCAAATAAAAAGCTGATAAGAAATACGAACCATTATTACAATTTTACGAAGAAGTCGACTTCACTACGGTAGATAGAGCTGTGAGCATTACGATATATTCAAACATTGAAGGGCCCCTGAAACCTACCTTGAGGGCGCTCGCACTTTCCAGTGGTCACCGTGACGTCATCAACTCCATACACGACGTATGCACCCCATCTGCCTGCCTCTGGGATGACGGCTTCAAAGATGATCTGATACAAGTAATAGTGGTTCATGAAACAATGAGAATACAATTCGAATGTACGTATTAATATATTTCACAATTAAGTTTTCTATTAATGTACAAAAGAGGGTGTCGAGGTTCATATAGTGTATTTTGGATGACAAAACGCCTTGCACCTATAGGTAAACATGGGAATGTCAAGGTTGAAGAAGCACATACATGCACGTTAATTCTACTCAGAAATAACACATACGTACAGACTTTTTTTTTACCAACAACACACATTACTTAAAAGGGTCTAGTAATTTGGTTGACATTGTGCAAAAAGTGATGAATGGTTGAGAAAATGTGTATTCTGTGATCTGATATGTCCGCTAAGTAATGTGATTATTGGGCGAACGTGCGATCAATGCTTGATTGTTTGATTCATTGATTTTATTGTCATTTCAACACGGTCAGTCACTGACGGTAAAAATCCAAACAGTCAAATTACTAAAAGCATACAAATAAACTTTGAATAACATACAAGAGATATTGAGCATTTAAAAATCAACGCAATCAATACTTCACGCACCATGTATACAGGAGGTATGTTTACTTATAATATGGACATGCTCATGACATTAAAGGGATAGCCCCTCTTTTGCAAGCCAAATTTCAAAAGTTGCGAGATTATTGTCTTATATGAAAGAAAATGTCATTTAATAGCATGCCTGAAAAAATTAGGGCTTGAAATCTCTTTTTCGTGGAGTTATAGAGCTAAAACTAATAAACCGTCGTCCAATTTTAATTGTGCACTATACGTATATTCACCCAGTGAGGAAGTTCGTACGCATTGTCCACGGAGTACCACAACGCTATGCGTGACCCCTACGTGACCCGCGCTAGCTACGTGACCCGCGCATATATATAACAGTGGATGACCGAATACTGTACAAAATAACCAAACCTCGCTTAAACTGACTACATGTTATTATATATTCTTAATTTTTGAGATTTTTTTTCCGTGACATACCTTTACAAATGTTGGCTTCACAATACCTTTACAAGAATAAGTACAATATTATTGTCATATTATGCTAAATCAGTTAAACTCTTTTCTTGACCGATATATAGTTTGATGGAGGGACGCATTCGTTTTTCATTCGTAGAATCCAAATTACAGGGCTGTTCGATCTGATTTTTTTTGTGTGTGTTACGTTCATCCTAATCCGTCAACTGGAAACTGTTCAGACGTTTTGTAAAAGAGGGACTGTCCCTTTCATGTTCACATCGTTACTCCCAACAATAACCTGCCAGGTTTGACTCACATTGAAAGGTCTCCGCGTTGACTGGATGTCCACACTGACGCGCCTCCATTTCTTGTCCGTTTGCCAGAAGTAAGCAAAGGCGGGATCGATGCTCCGCGTACCTCCATACTCCTGGAGGTATACGTTGAAGAAATGGTTGGAACGCGCCTCCTTGTACAGGAAGAAGGTCAGGCAGCGCGGCTGATCCCCAGCGGCGATGAGAGGGGAGACCACACGAGAACGGTCGTTCGGTCGCAAATTGTGACTAGTTCTCCATTTGTACCAGAAGGTGATAAATGAACCTGAAATTATATTTGTAACGGTCGGGATTGAAAACTATTTATACATATTATGAACTATTATACATAAAGATCATCATATATTCAACGTCTCTAATCTTGTTACTACCATTGCCATCATCATCGTCATCATCATCATCATCATCACCATCATCAACATCGCTATCATCATCATCACCAGCATGAAGATTTTAAAATAGTAATCTTGTATGTAAAGTTGAGAAGTTTAGAAGTAATTCGGTCTTGAAATGCGCTTTATAAGAGACATCTATTATTATTATTACCATCGCCATCATTATCATCATCATGATAACCAGCATCACTATCATCACCATCATCAGAAAAATTAATCATTATGCACCTACCGTCACGTGACCGTTTGGTGTGATCTTCGTGTGGTCCCTCCAACGCGTCCCAGTTCGGGTGCTTTCTCCGGGTCACGTACTGGTAGTCGTAGTTCAGCTGCGCCAGCAATGCGCTCGCCCGTGCGCGCGACCAATCCATGACGTCATCAACGGCTTGCGTAAAGTTGCAGATGTCGTTCTCAAAGTCACAGTCGAGCAAAGACGCAGCGCCGGGTGGCAACGTTGTGGGGAGTGGTTCCGAGGTCGGGTCTGCATCGGTAGGACGATGTAATGGTAGTCAGTATCAATGTACGTGATTGAGTTAGTACGCAGTGACTCTGCCATTGACACTGACAATGAATGAGAAGATTATAACCTAACGGAAACAACTTGGCGTGACACGGTGTGAATTACCCATTGTGTACACACTGTGTTTCAGAAGATGTCCTGTTTTGAAAACTTGGTAACTAATCTTGCAAAATAACTAACGATTTTCCGTAATACTAAAGACAGCTATACATTTAAGTTAAACTTAATTGGTTTTCGTAAAAACACCCCAATACGTTTATTAAAATATATGAAATAAATCACGCTGGTTTACAATACAATTATTCAAATGTTGTTCGGTTTCTTAAATCAGACGTGGGTGCCATCTTGTGAATGCTTTGCGCACGGTGCGAAACACAACTTGCTCAGTGCTATGCAGCGCACACAGATATAGATAGGCCTTGTTCAAAATGGCGATCCGCAGTGTACCACTCGTCGGTTGAGTAAGATAAGGGCGTTAAGTGTTATTTTTTAGAGACATTTCAGAAATTGAGTTATGTATACCATCTTGTAGCTTATAATGTCCTGTACCTTGTACCAAATTTTCAAATTAAAATTCGTTTTATTTACTGAGATATATACCAATAATCAAAGGGCGTTAACGGCTCTCGGCGATTTAGTTGAGAATGAGAAGGGCGTTAAGCGCGCTCGGTCCCTGTTCGCATGCGCAAAGCAGGCGCGGCTCGCATGTTTGCTCGATATGCGAAACCGGTTTGAACCGGTCCGGTGCGCGCGGAGACTTAGCGCCCTTATCACTTTTATAAAAATCATCAAAAGCGCGTGATTCGTAAAACAGTTGCGTTGAAAGGATACGAACTGTGGGCGTTAAGTTATAAAACTGCACTAAAGTCGTTTAAGAAATAATAATTTCTTTGGATTTTTATTTGATTGTGTCGACAATGTTAAAATACATATTTTACAATGTTTAAATCATTAAAATGATGCAGCTACTCCAGGATATCTTAATTTTTAGTACTTAACGCCCTTCTCATTTTCAGCAAAGTATGACATTACACACAACATACTCAAAATGATAAGGGCGCTAAGATTTTAACTAGCTGTAACAAACAAACTTTAGTATATTATGTCCCAGTTTTTTTGATAGATGTAAGAATGGTATTCATTCTCCACACTGATTTTTCAAAAATAATTTACACATCAGACAAAGCTGTTAATTGTGACTTTTAAAAAGGCAAAAAACTTAAAACGCGATTATCTCAGAATGACATTTGGCGCGCGCGTGAGCACTTAGCGCCCTTCTCTTTCTCAACCGACGGCATGATAATCGTTATTACTACATGTACAAGTTTCTCCATTATGACAGGGGTTTGACTAGTTAGATTCGTTAGATTAGTTAGCATCTGTATTAGTGACGTAGCCACGGTCAATCCAGAGGCAACTTGCTTCGTCTATACCCATTTGATCCATACCTTTTTGGTCTGCACTCATTTGGTCTACCCCCTTTGGTCTATAAACCTATTTGATCTATACCAATATGGTCCATACCATTTTGGCTACACCAGTTTGCTTTATTCATTTTCGCTATAATTATCCCATTTGATCTGTAGGGCCTACCTATTAGGTCTACACCGATTTGGTTTACTAGAAGAATCAGAATTAAGGGGCTTAGGCTAAGGCTTAGGCTTATGAGTAGGCTTATGAGTAGGCTTATACTTAGCCTTAGGCCTAGCCTTAGCCTTAGGCGTAGGCTTAGCCTTATGCTTAGGCGTATGCTAAGATTTCAGACTATTAGAATGAGACGTAGACAAAATGGAATGGCATACTATAACCTTACTCAAACCAACCCAGATGGGGACAATTAAGAGGTTAGCTAATCCTTCATGGTGTGCAACATGTTCCTAAAAATAGTCTAATGTGGTTTTACATGTGTGCACTTTTCGTTAGTAATGTCTTTCTACCACAGGGGTGAGGCAGTGCTGGGACAAGAATACTATTTATAAGCGTGGTAGGTGCTAGCCTTTTGACAAGGCTTCTCGTCTGAGCTGAGTTGAATGCGCGTTATAGTATGCATTATGCAGGAACGACTGGAGAGCTCCACTATCACACAGAATGGAAGTGGCTCGAGGATAGTCTCCCCCCTCGCGTTAAGTCGTTCCTGCAGCGAGGCCTTGCTAGAAGGCTAGGTAGGTGCGGGTATGAGAACAAGTAAGTCATGATAACCCCTTAGCTACGCCAATGTCTTGACTGTTCTGTATCAATGAGCGCCTGATACTCACACTCCGGGCACTCTTCATTGGGATAATACTGCACGTCATCGATGGCGATTTCCGTCCTGTAATCGACGCCAAGAGTGCCTTCGAACACCATCTGACAAAAGTAGTTAAAATAGTCTTATAAACATGTATAAGAATGGACATAACTAGAACTATGTCACAACTTTTAAATTAACAAATTGTCTGCTGATATGTTATGCTTAATGATAGACAGCCATATTTATGTCTTCTTACAATTAGTAAATATGTCATACATTTAAATATAAAACAGAATTGTTCAGGTTTCTCTGCAATAATTTCTTACGAACCTAACTCAGACTACGTTATCCGTTAGAGAAAATCATGTTTACACAAGCATGAGCAGAGACATGTGCGTAACATTACAAACTTATATCTTAAACTACTTACTACAAATTTGCTAGTCATATTCTTCAGGAGCAAAGACGCTCTGTGCCAGGCGTTGCCCTGGTTACCAGCCAGCGTCCAGACAAGGGTTTCCGAGAGGTCATCACCATCGGTGCTGTTGACATACTTGGCGAAGACGCTGAGGCTCCCCATGTGACTGCCGTACATGTGGTACCAGAACTCGAGGCAAGATGGAGACCGCTGCGCCTCGATGGTCGGGGTCTGGAGGCGGGCGGGGCTGCCTGGTCGCTGGTACTCGCTGCTGATGTACACGTAGAAACCTGTTGAGGTCGAATGTGAATGATACTACAATTGCAAGTTGAATTGCCATGGGTAAAAGGGAGTACTTCATGTCTAGAGGACGCTGTATATGTATAAGCAATATCAATCCTACTAATGTGAGCCTATATCCTTAAGTCTGAAGTCATTAAAGTTGGACTTTGTGCAAAACCTTAACCCTAATAAGATGATAAGGCCGGGGGCCATTATGTCCCTAAAATCCTAAATTGGCCATTAATATTCACCTAGTTCGTCGCCCCTGGTGTGGTCCTGCGAAGGCCCTGTGAACTCACTATCCGTAGCTCGGTTAGTCCATCTCCATTTAAAGCTACTCTCTTCCCTCGTGTAATAGCAGATCTCGGCTTGGCTGAAGTCACAGTTCACACTGGGTGTACCTGCGGCTGGATCTGCATGTTCCCAAGAGACACATATACATTACAAAGCAGGATCGCTGCATGTTCTCAAGTTGTATTTTCATGAATAATTGAAACATAATATCATGCAACGAGCGTACATTTTAGTTATGAATCAGATATCATTTAATCTAACAAAGTTCAACCATTGATGTTTATCAAGTTATATTTTCCTGATTAAATGAAATAAATTATTATGGTCATTATGCCAAAGAGTGTTAATTTTTAGTTCTTAATTCAAAATAGGTTTACAAATTGCATATACTACACTACATTTGTATAATCAGATATGTAATGTATTTTCTAAATTAGAGAAGATTGATACTGTGAATGTATGTGATGTCTTACGTTCTCCTGGGCATTCATATCGTGATAGGCTGACGTCATCAATCGCCGCATTCGCGTCGTTCCCCGTAACGAACTCGAACACGATCTGTAGTCAGTAGAAGATCGGCAAGTTAATAGTTAATAATTATAATCTGTGATGAAATAATTCATGATAATAAAACTTGGTTTCGTGATATGCATTATCTTTATACAAATTTATAAATTCCTTGAGTGCATTTTCTGATTGATTGATTGATTGATTGATTGATTGATTGATTGATTGATTGACTGATTGATTGATTGATTGATTGATTGATTGATTGATTGACTGACTGACTGACTGATTGATTGATTGATTGATTGATTGATTGATTGATTGATTGACTGACTGATTGATTGATTGATTGATTGATTGATTGATTGATTGATTGATTGATTGATTGACAGGCTGTCCCCTTACGGAAATCATAGATCCCTCTTTTAATCCCTTGTGACAACGCCAGTATAATACTATTACCCTGAACACACCTGGAAATCAAGCGGGTGTTCGATTATAATCTCTGCAGCCCGCCACACCTGGCCCCTGTCGCCTTCAAGCGCCCAGACCAGATTCCCTACTCCGTCGTCGGTTTCGTTCTTCACATACACATTCAGTTGCCCGACCCTGTTGCCGTGCATATGGTACCAGAATAACAGGCAGGCAGCTTCTTCGCTGTCCTCCACCGCCGAGAGTTTCGGCGATATCATGCGCGCCGATTTGCCCGGCTGCTGGACATTCCTATCCGATTCACCATGTTCAGTCGAGAAGGATCCCCAGGGGTAGTGGCGACGAACGAGGTCCAAAGTTACATACGTGCCTGAAAGTAAACGGGAATTTATCTAGTATATATACACTCAGCAAAAAAAGAAAGTGAACACTTTTTCAAATTCATATTTTTCATATAAGATTTTATAGAAAACAAATAAATTATATATCAAATTAAAGGATATTTAATTGTTTTTCAACCTGGTAGGTGAAAACAAAGTGAAACTTTACGCATGAGTGAACACATTCAATTGTCTGTTCCAAGGTGCAAAAGTAAAAATTGCAAAATTGCGCAAAAGATTAAAAAAGTCATATTGTACAGAAAAGTTTAGCAAAACACGATAGAGATTTGCATGGTTCATTGCACTTGAAGCCAGCGGTCAAGGTGCTCGCCATGTGTCAACACAAACCATAAGAAATCGACTCCATGCTCAAGGAATCAAATCAAGAAAAGCAGCAAAAACCCGCTTTCACATAGAAAAGCAAGACTAGTGGGCAAGGAACCATGTGAGATGGACAAGGGTTCAATGGCGCCGAGTACTCTTGACAGATGAGTCCCGTTTCTGTCTTCAAAACAGCGACGGCATAATTCATGTTTGGAGGAGGAGGAGGAATGAGCACTTCAAGGATGCTTGTGTCAAGGAAGTGCAGCAAAGACACAGAGGGAGTATCATGGTATGAGACAGCACGGATGAGGACCGTACAGAGATGGTCATCCTCAACGGCAACTTGAATAAAAAAAACTGTACATCAGTGACATCCTCCAACCCGTTGTAGTGCCATACGTGGAGAGGAATCCGAAAACCATCTTCAAGGACGATAACGCACATCCTCATCCCGCTCGAGTTGTCCATCAGTTTTTGGAAGAGCACAACATCGAGCGAATGGATCCCTGTTCAGCCTGCTTGCCCCTTACGAACCCTATCTAAGCCATATGGGACCAACTAGGAAAGGCCGTAAATGGGCGCATCCGACCTGGTGACACCCTTGAAGACCTGGGTCGGTATACCAGTTCATGGTATACCTGACCGCGAAGAGTGGAGAAACCTATCACAGGAGAGAGTACACGGAGTGATATCCAACATGCGCCGTTTAACAGTCATGGTGGCCCAACAAGATATTGACTTTAAAGAAAGAACGAAAGAAACACTGCAAAGAAAAAAAGAACCTGACTCTAAACAATCGACGATTACTCTTTTTAATAATTTTCTTTTCAAGTGCAATATGAACCATGCAAAACTTTATCATGTTTTGTTGAACTTTTCTGTGCAATATGAATGTTTATATTTTTTGTGCAATTTTGCAGTTTTTACTTTTGTACCTTGGAACAGACAAATGAATGTGTTCATTCATGCGTAAAGTTTCAATTTGTATTCACCTACCAAGTCGAAAGCCAATTAAATATCCTTTAATTTGATATATAATTTGTTTATTTTTCATAAAATCTTATATGAAAAATATGAACTTGAAAAGGGGTTCACTTTCTTTTTTTGCTGAGTGTATATACATGTCCATAAACAAATCAATTCAATATTCAGCGTTTACTTAAAATTGAATAAACATATTATATGACCCCTCCGAGCGAAGGAATATTTGGAAATGCGTGTTATGTTGAAAACAATTTTAGACCGGTAACCCCCCCCCCCCCTCCCCCCCCCCCCCCCAAAAAAAAAAAATGTACCCACTAAAACGTATCAGTAATTTCAAGTCATTATTCAAAAACCCATTTGAGTGATTTGATTATGTCTTCTTTTACAGACGCGTTAAATTAATTATGAATAATTAATTTCGTCTGGGACCGCCCTATATCGTCACCATCCGAGAGACACAGCTATTATGTTCCGAACCCGGGTAGGTTTGAACAAAGAACACAGCTCTGCCCGCTAGACTAAAATACCTCATTTTGATTTAATTTGGGGAACTGCAGCCGACCCCTCCCGCAAGTACCACCCCATCTAGATCTGTATAATGCCAGTGATATCCCGGGGCTTTGAGGGTTATAACATCCCAGTCATATAATTATACCCGAAAAGCCTTGTCGTAAGAGCCACGTATTGACAGTTTTGTGGAATCCAAAAAAAACAGGGCTATTCGGTGAACATTATGTGACATTACGTGGCGATGCATGACAATTCGTAGCAGCGGCTGTACTTGATTCTTGTGCCACTTACGGAAAGGCAGAGCTGAAAATTAAAAATTCATATGGCTTTCAATAAGGTGAAGGAAGAGTGACCGAACGGTCTGACGAGGCTAGTTCGTGGCTATTCCGAGGCTACTGGTGGGTTTTCCGTGGCTTTCCGAGGCCCGCATTTTATGAGTTTTTTACGGCGCTGTAAAATAATCGTCTTTCATCAACCTGGACGTGGTGTGGCAAGATTGGTAGAGCGCGCGCTTTCCGATCGTGAGATCCCGAGTTCGAACCCTGTGTAGGCCCACTGCGTTTGTCCTTTAGCAAGACATTTAATCCACAATTGCTGCTCTCTACCCAGGTGTATAAATGGGTACCATGATCGGGTGTTAATTAGCCTTAGCACCATTATCAGTGTCAGCTCGGCTAGTATGCTCCCCGGGGAGTTGATAAAGTACGTAATATCATTGTGTGGGTTTGAAATGTACCTGATGACCATGGGTAATAAAAATGAAATAATTATTTAAGCGCAGTAGAGTATATATTTATAGTAGCTGCGCTATATAAATGTATATTATTACCTCTAATCGACTCTCCGCCTCTCCGCATGTGGCTTTACGTGTATATATGTGTGACTGGGACGGACTGGGACATTTAGTTACCTGTAATGTTGCCGAACGTATGATCTTTCAGGTCGTTTCGAGCTGTAAGCCCTGCCACGTTGAGGTCGTCGCTGGAGTCCTGCGTGAACCCACACAGTCCGGGGTTCTCAAACGTGCAATTGAATTCCTGTAGAGGTGGTGGTCCTGAGGGAATAGTCACGGTGATTATGTGTTCAGTGTTTATCGCAGCTGATTCAAGTTCAGGTAAAAATTAATTTCATTTTACATCATATAAAAAGTTCATACAGATGATGCATGGGAAAGCAAATGGTACAATCAATAATAGCCTATACAAATCTACACGTAATTTGTATTTGTTTAAATAAGAATACATAAAGGTGATGACAAGCCATTGTGGTTATAATAAAACATGTATACCGTAAATACATTACATTATAAAGAACTCAGCCATTACTTTGAGAATAAGAACACACTTTCGAACATTTATATTGTTTGTTTAACCACTTAATTTTTCAAGATGGCGACTTACTAGTAATCTCAACGATTACGTCGTCGTCTACTGTGACGTCATCAATGGCAATGTCACTCGTCGCGGATGCTCCACACTGGGCCTCGAAAATAATCTGAATATAATGATGATATTATTTAATTAGGAATTGTGATGTAAACAATACACATACAGTTAAAGGCATACGAGGCGGGGGTCTAGATGGACTGCAGCCGCTGCCCCCCCCCCCCCCCCCCCCCTCCCCCCCCCTCACAGATTTTTGAAAATTGCCATATTCGTGCGAAAAGCCATGTCATTTTCGGGCAAAATCATATCATATTCGGGCAAGCTTATATCATATTCTCAAGTCGTATCTTCTTCAGCGAGGAACTATTGTTTTTTTGCTTAATTGTCTAGTAAAAACTGGAAAATGGTATTATGGCAAAAGACCACTTCCCTCGGCGAAATTTTCCAATTATGACATTAATATTTAACCGTTATTGGCATAATTGACGCAGACCAATCACGTGATATGCTTACTGTGATTTCCAAAGACGTTTCAACGGTACGATAATCCATGGCTTTAATGAGTCATTAATGTTAACGGCGATAACCACATCGTTTAAACAATAATACAAATGGTTATTAATTGTAGCATGATCATGTAAACATTTTATGATATATTTGTATAGGGAAAAGGCGGACAAATACATTGAAAAATGGTGTTCAACAATAATCCAATTCCAATCTGGAAGTGAACATACCTGAAAATCGCTCTGTAACCTCTCAATAGTTACATTCTTCTGCACCCAGTCACGACCCTGCGATCCTTCGACAGCCAGGATCTTTCGCACCGAATTCACCACCGTCATCGCCGCCGCCGTCGTCGTCATATTCGTTGTCGCTGTCGAATCGTACATGGTCGTCGCATTTTTCACGAAGACGCGAAGACGGCCCATCTCCATTCCGTTCATGTGCACCCAGAAGGTGATACGAACAGCAGTCTGATGTCCCACTACATCGTCGTCGTCGTCGTTATCGCCCACCGTTCCGTTGAAGACCGGCGAGATCAGCCGTGCAGTGGCACCAAAGTCGGCGTCACTAGCTTCCAAGTACATGTAGTGTCCTGATCCTGGAGATAGATATATAGATATAGATAAAGAAATACATATATATTAGGCGATACTAGTATTGAGTCAGAACAGTCTCCCTGACAAAGATGTTGGTATAATCTCTGACACTGGTCTCTAAACCTTCCAAGGTCATCTACAATGTACATGATTTCCTCCTACAAGTATATTACAACTATATGATTTATGTTCTTTGGGTCGTATTTGTTCATCTTATTTTATATTTTGATTGTATATGTTCATAAGAGTTGCATCAGGCCCGTAGCCAGGATTTTCAAGGGGTGGGGGGGGGGGGGGGGGGGTTGGTGTCCTTCGCCAAAGATTTTCGAGGCCGAAACCAAGACCACTGATTTAGTTGTGTAAGCAGGGGGTTGGGGTCGTCAACAAGACCGATCGTTGCCCGAGACCACTTGTTTTGATGGTCGAGACCGATGAAAAGTGGACCCGAGACCGATAGTGGACCTTCCAACGCACCCGTTCCCCCCCCCCCCCCCCCCCCCCCCCTGGCTACGGGCCTGTGCATTGATTTCAACCACCCGACTGGCCTCCCGGAGCTTCATCAAATCTCTGGTGGGCTATTGTTTACAATTGCATGCTATTCAACAACAAACTTACCTATAAGACCCTGATGTGCTATATATATGCTCATTTTCGATTATTCAATATATTTCTGGTCAGTTTTCTTTATGGTTGTTTGAATTTGTGTTATCTACGTACAAGTTATTAAAATTCAAACCCTTAATCAAAACTCGTAATCAGAAGAGCAAAATTAAAGTCTACCACTCCAATCTGGGTACTACTTAATGCATAAATATTATATCTTTTTGACCAAATTTGCCAGCTTTCTAGTCGAGCTTTTATTGAAATCAAATCAAATTAAATAAAAAATGACAATGCACAATCATACTACAAAACTCGACGAAAAGAGTGAATATGTTTGAGGGAAGAGAGAGAGGGGGGAGAGAAAGGTCGATGATATACACAGATAGAGTGATGGTTGATTTGGTCACGTCACACACATGTATCATGTTTATACCTGTTGTGTGGTCTCCATTAGGCCCACTCCCTTCAGTCGGCGTTCGTCCACTATGGTGAAGGAAATTTCGATCATCCGTCGAGTCCTGGGTGAACCCACACAGACCGGGATCATCGAAATGGCACTCGAACAGTCCTAATTAGGTTGGTGAATGATGATGATGTTATTTTTGTTAATTATTTGAATTATTTAATATACTTTGGGGGACAAAAATACCGGGATCGTCGGAGTGGCATTCGAACAGTCCTCATTTTTAGTTCAATGATGATGATATCAATTGCTCTATTACATGACGTAATATTACCGTTCACTTCGAGTTTCTGAAATCCCCATAGACTTTGTACACAACTCACCCGGTTCCTGTAAGTCAAGGTTTTTGTTTTGTTTACATTTTGAATAAATCTCACCATTAAGAAAACAAAACAACTAACTCTGTCGACCAAAATAATCTTGTTGTTATTGCTTGAATTAATAAAACAAGTTTAAATATAAAAAGTCAAAAAAAACGAAATTGATGAAGAATGTTTCGATCGTCTGTCGAGTACAAGTGAAACCACACAAACCGGGATCATCAAAATTGATCCAACAATGCTAATTTGGTTTAATTATAATGGCTGCTTTATAACAAAATGATAAATAATACCGGTTATTTGATGTAGCGCTATTCACGTAAATAGCATAGCTCTCTACACTACCGGTAGTATCCATGGCAAAAATATTGTACCATTTTATCAGGATCTATATTAAACTATATTATACATCCCCAGTTTTTCAGAAATAATGAGATTCCGATTCAGATTAAGATTCATGAGATCATATTTCATGTGAATTTTTGGTTCAATTACAAAAATAAGTAACCAACTGATCAACATAAAAATCGTTCTTCTGCTACGAAATTTAAATGAGTTCATGTTTACTTGCTCAGATGCAATAACATGAAAGACGGAAACAGTCAACAAGAACAGTTCGTAAGGTTGCTGGTCCCTGGCGCCTGGAAGGCGTGGTAAAATAAGATACTTTTGTTGTCAAATTAGAGCGAAACTAAGTTTTATAGGAGGGCGAAAAGGAGTCTGATAATTCAGAGAAAATGGCTGGCTTTAAGCGATAACCCGACATAGTTATAAAAACTTCGATGACATACATGTAAGGGTTAAACAAAAAGATTTATACCGACACACACTAGATTAGAGGATATGTGAAGAAGTGAGGCTTTGTTTGTAATATAGGTCGACTCACCACCCACTCTAAACTAGAAATGAACATAAATTGTAGATAAATCATTATTTCGATGTATATAGGAATAAATAAACATGATCTTCCGACCCAGCAAACACGCACATGCCATCATGGCCAAAACACCTCCCTTGAGATTTCCCTTGTGCATGTAAACAGGATTCCGACACGTAGACACGGTACAGTGGAACCTCGTTATAGTCACAACTTACCGTAAAGTATATAACTATAAGAGCCACGTACGCGTGAAATTGAATGGTAAAACGTGGTTATTACGTGGCTATTCGCACACATGCCACTGCACCACCCTCAAGGTTTCCCCTTGTGCATGTATGTATACATGATTCCGACACGTAGACACGATACAGTGGAACTTCTAATGTCCCGATCACAACTTCCCGTAAATATATTGCTGTAAGAGCCACGTAAGCGTGAAACTGCATGATGAAACGTGGCTATTACGTGGTTATTCACACACATGCCAATGCACCTTCCTCAATGTTTCCCCTTGTGCATGTACTGTACGTATATGATTCCGACACGTAGACACGGTACAGTAGTGGACCATCGTTCTAATGTCCCAGTCAAAACTTCCCGTATACAGTCTTGCTGTAAGAGCCACGTAAGCGTGAAACTGCATGATGAAACGTGGCTATTACGTGGTTATGCACACACATGCCAATGCACCTCCCTTGAGGTTTCCCCTTGGGCATGTATACATGATGCTGACACGTATAGACATGATGTATACAGTGGAACTTCGATCTAATGTCGTGGACACTCATTCCTATAAATCCATGTCGTCACGTAGTGCCATTTTTGGAATGCAATTTATTTATTTTTATTTAATTTGATGTGATTTTATTCATTTACTTTCACCATAATCTCATGAAACAGGGAAGTGTACACAATTTATTATAAATAAATACATTCATCTAATATTAGAAAATTAAACATGTATAAGTAATACATTGATTGACAAAAGCAATAATTAAGTTTCCCATATTAATTGAGAAATACAAATTATACAAGTGTATATATTCCTTGGCAGCTACTACGTAACAATACGTGGGTCTAATACGCGGCAATACGTGGGTCTATGGTGTCTAAGGTCTATGGTGAAATGTACGTGGCAGTGGTCAAAATGAAATTTCAGATGCTTTCCCGACAAGAACAGACAAATAAGTCAGAAAATGTCGTGGTTATGTCGCAGGTCTATCGTACGACACCAAC
>JBAMJV010012543.1:0-42500 GCA_037951105.1 Echinarachnius parma
ATGGAGTATAGCCATGATTGGTATCAGTAGGTAGTTAATGCATGGGAACATTGCTATGGTATATAACTATATGGGAGTAGCCATGATGATAGTAGCATTGACGTGGCTAAACAAAACAAAAAGGGGGTGAGATACTCGATAATTCTCCTTCTCTATAGGCATTCGTATTATACTTCTTCATACTCATTCATGCACACGTAATGGGCAGAATAAATCAAACATGAATATATATAATAATACATATTAAAACATCTTACTATTGAGACGTTTTCTAATTGTACTTTTGAAACTGGATCCCCACCTCCCACAATATCGGAATCTTTATTTTCACCATCTAGTACATCTCTTCCCGACCCATGCACTCTCGATCTCCGGGCAACGCAATTAGATAACGCTAGTATCATCGATGAGTTAGTCCTTGGCATGTTTATACGAGTCATCATGTCGTGTTACACACTTTACAAAGGCTGTTGTAAGCAATTCTGCCAAATCTATTTTTCCCCCTCCGGTTAGTTCGTTCGGATTCGTAAATCTGATGATTAATGCATTTAAAGTAAGTGTCATGTTTCTTAGAAACGCCATACAAAATAGATGTGTATTTATGGCTATGATAAAAAAATAAGGGTGTGTACTAATGATGTGTACATTCGCAAAGAGGCATATCGCCGGCTAACACACACTTGTTCTTACCCGTGACTGACGTCATCAGTAAAGTGACGGTTTTTCTTTTATTAGACACGTAACATTTATCATTCGGGCATAGTTTGTTTAATATGATGTTATACATCATGATAAATGTTTCATGTCTCTCATACAAACGTTCTTTTGAACTATTTCCGACCCGCGTAAACTTTTACAATTGCTGATTTTCTAGGATCTCCGATACGTATATGAGACTTGAACTTTACTTCTTTATTGTGTGTTCGTCCATTCGCCTTTAGCTCGTTAAAGCCTGCGTCAAAAATCCAACTCTACCCTGTCACATATTGGAAGGGACTCAGGAGAACCCTATGAACCATCTGGCGAAAATCGCTAAATTGGGAGCAGGTTTCAGTGCCCTGCCATCGTCGGCCGACCCCTAATAAACGCGGCGGAGCCCACAGTGATCGAGCAGACACCGGCCGTATTCCTGGCGAAAGTAGCGTCTTTTCGCTCTGCGACGGGAGTGCGGCTACGGGGGATTTAAATTAGCTTTGATCGTCCCCGCACTCTGGCTACCGTCGCGATCTATTCGCAGTTTCGCAATTCTGAATACGCGGGAGTTTCACTCGTTCCATTTATCATGCATGTTGTACTATAAGCATACGGTATAGGCAGTACAAATCACAACATACTGTACTGTGCATGCAGCGCGTGTGTACGAATCAGTGCATGAAACACGTGAGGCAGCGAGCCTCGCCGTCCAAGCGCTCTGATTGGCTGATCACGTACCCGCGTAGCGGCTCTACGCCCGACGTTAATTCGGCGAACTACCGTCCTAGGTTTGGCCGCTACGGGGAAATTTTCGCTCTGAGTGCGACCCCCGCTAAGATTAGCGTTGTAGCCATAGTACCGTCGCCGAGCGAAAAGACGCTAGTGCCCTTTTGAGCTCGCAGAGATGCCTAATTTTACTTGTATGTCCTTTTAATGAACTTATTTTCAAAAGACATGTGTACTAATAATAACACATATTATAGATATTTATACATGTGTAGTGTAGGATTATTGTAGATATTTAATTTTCAAGTCTAATCTGCAACTAAATTAGTATGCCTAGAGAGACACTTGTAATTAACAACAAAATATATTCATAGTACGTCAAGGTAACAAACGTTTTACTTTTCTTTTTTTTTTGGTATAAACTTGTCCCCTCTTTCAACACAATAATTTGTATTCGCACACCATGACTATTTCATGCAAGCTATTAATACTGTATCCATTTCGTTTTTATAGTATATACACAGCCGCTCTTTAAAATTGTCAAACCACCCCTTTCGATTTAACGAGGAGGAGTTTGTCGTATTTGTACAAAATAAATCAAATCAACCAATCAATCAACTCGTCTGTTCCAAAATGAAGCGAACTGGTGTCTTAGGATGATTATATATGGTGATATTGTCAGATCATGTGCTGTTGTGAACTAAAAATCGTTACATGCATTCATGAAGTTAAAGGGATAGTTCAGTTTTGGTATAGAGAGTACAGTTTTGGTCAAACTGAATTTTAGTAACCCAAACCTGCACCATTACATTACAAACTAATAGTTATAACTCCACCATGCTCGAAAGGTATACAAAATTACAAACGACTAAGTAAACAGCCTGTTATCATTCAAAAAGAGCCATTAAAACTCAAGAGGGTGCTCTCTACAAACTCATTGGTTTCAATCATTTTAAATACAAAAATTGTGCATGTGATGTTTTGTTAAAATAATTATTAAATAGAGAGATCATCAAGAAGTATTTAAAACCCTCTTTTGTAATTTTTTTAAAAGTGTAAGCATTTTTTTTTCAACGGCTGGTTCAAATTATTGAATTATTGTGGGGCCCTACAATAATTACAAATGGTTATATTTATGGATATTTCAGCCGTTTCTTAACCGATTTTGATCAAATTAAGTTTATTCTATCATTCAAATTGTATGCTCCTCCAAATTGGACACTCAGTTGTTCATTACCTCACAAAAAATGTATTTCGTGCAGCGCCCTCTATACCAAAGATGAACTAAGGGGAGCCAAACGCTAGCATGTTCTCTTACTGTTTCTGATAAGTGCATAATTCGAGTCACTTCTAGACTCTTGGGTATCACTAATAATGGAAATAATGAACGTTTATTAAAACACTTTTATCTGCTATGACTGAACACTGGAGGCGACCATGTTTTCCAACTGTAACATAATATGTAACGTCATCAGACCTTGCACTAACAAAAGCAGGTTACGTAACGACTAAGCCATATCCGCACACAGAGCCGACTCGACCCGATCCGACTGGTTTTCAGTCAGGCTAGAGTCGGTTTAGCTCAGTCATAGCCGATTCAACATGTTGAATCGGCCTCGAATGATCTCCAACTGGCTCTTGACCGGCAAAACAGGAGTCCTGAGGCAACGTATACGGAGGTGAACTGACTGAAAACCAGTCGAATCGGGTCGAGTCAGGCTCTGTGTGCGGATGGCATACCATAGCAGCAGATTCAACTACGGCGGTTACATAGGCCGCTTTTGTTAGTGCACGCTATAGATGCGCTCAGATGACGTTTCATGCGGTACCGTTGAAAAACATGGCAGTTGATAGTGGTTTTAAAAACATTGATGATTTCACATCATTAGTGATACCTAAGAGGAAGTGACAGGAATTCTGCACTTATCAGTAAAAGAAATGTGAAGACGTATTTATTTTTGCTGTAGGTTATTGGAGAGGTTGTAAAGCGCATCGATCAGCTTTTTAAATTGGAAATGCGCTATATAAATATCAATTATTATTATTATTATTATTATTATTCAGCAACTCAAATTAAAGGGAAACTCTTACTGTAACAGTAAACGAAAATTCCAGTATTTCGTTTCCCTTTAATTTGAGTTGCTGAATAATAATAATAATAATAATAGTAATAATAATTGATATTTATATAGCGCATTTCCAATTTAAAAAGGCTGATCGATGCGCTTTACAACCTCTCCAATAACCTACAACAAAAATAAATACGTCTTCAAATTTATTTTAAAAATATCTGATGTTGGGGACAATCTTAAATCTGCTGTCAAGCTGTTCCAAAATGTAGGGCCTCCAAAAAAAAAAAAAAAAAAAACTACGCTCTCCACCCTTTGAATTTGTTCTTGGAACCATTAACATTGAAGTATCTACTCTAGAACGTAACTTATAGTTAGCTTGTCTAGGAACATAAATAAAGTACACAAATAACCAGGAGCAAGATTGTGTGTACATTTATATACAGATAGTGCAATATTATACATAATTCTCTTTTGGACTGGTAACCAATGCAGACTGTACAATAATGGAGTTGCCCTATCTTGTCTTTTGGCCCTTAAAAAAATGCGAGAAGCACGATTTTGTGAGCGCCGAAGTCTCTCTAGTTCAAAACGGGGAGCATTAACCAAGAGAGCATTTCCATAATCCAAACGACTGAGCACAAGAGAGCGCATAGCGTGACTGCATACTTCTCGTGTTAACATTTTCCTTATTCTTGAAATATTATATAAATGAAAATGTACAGATTTGCATAGCGCTGTAACTTGGTCAGACATGGACAACGAGGAATCAAACACAACCCATAGGCTTCTGACTGTAGTTGAAGCCGCAATTTAAGTGCTACAGACAGAGACTGTAACTCCTTGTGGAAGATAGTGGCTAAGTTTGGGAGACAAGATCAAGAGCACTTCCGTTTTGTCTTCATTTAGCTTTAAAGGGACTTAGTAACATTGTCCAAATCCTCAAAATAAAATTTTAATTCTAGCGGTTCCATCATACCTTGTTGTATTCGTATTAACAATAAAATCATGGGACCGGTTTCGGTTTTTCAAATTTCCCTTTCGTTACAAAAATATGTACGATTGAAGTATTCAGATAAGAAAAACTCCCCCGGAGTTTTCTTACCGTGTACAAAGTGAGTGCAGTGAGTTAGTGACTATCACTTTGCATTTTCGCTCATTACTTGGCCATGCAATGTCCATTTGACTTGAAATTTTCACACAATACCCTGTGGACATATGAGATAACAACAATATACATTGCATCAACCCTTCATCACTTTTTGCACATGTCAACAAAGTTACTAGATCCCTTTAACCTGTTAATAATCATCCAGTCATTGATTTCTTCAATACAATCTTCAATGATCTCAAGTTCCCTTTGAAGGCTGTGGGTACATTTTGGATCAAAAGTACAATACAATTGAATATCATCAGCATATAATTATGTGGTATTGAACATTATGACGCCTAAGTATATAATATCTCCAAAGTGGTTTCACATACATAGTAAAAAGCAAAAGCCAGAGTATAGAGCCCTGCGGGACTCCGCATTGGAGAGGTACTTTGTCTGAAGTTCGATCCTGAACAGAGACTCGAAAAGACCGATCACTCAGGTACGATTGAAACCATTTCAGAGCAGTGTCACAAATACCAAATTGCGTTTGTAAACGCTTTATCAACATTTCATGGTCAATGGTATCAAACGCTGCACTCAGGTCTAACAGCACCAGAAGCAATCCCTGCCTTCGGTCGATTGCTTGATGGTTGACACGAAGTAAGGCCGATTCCGTGCTATGATGACGTTTGTAAGCTGATTGAAACTCTTCCTGTAAGTCAATCTCATCTAGATGAGCAATAAGTCGTCTAAAGACAGCTACTTCAATCACTTTAGACATGAATGCAGCGTTTGAAACTGGTCTATAATTTCCAAGCTCAGAATGATCTAAGGTTGGTTTCTTAAGATGTGGTATTACAAGTGCTTCCTTTAGAACACTAGGGAAAACACCGTTTTCCATAGAGAAATTAACGATGGATGTGAATGTGATCATTGGTATTACAGCATTGAGATTACGTTTGACAAGCAATGTAGGCATTAAATCAAGTGCACATGTTTTATTTGCAGTTGTATCAATAATTTATTTTACTTCTGCTGCAATAACACTGAAAATTGTATCGTGACAATGAAAGTGCAGTTAATAAAGATGTAAAATTAGGACATAACTCACCCTCTATATTAAAAAAAGGAAAAGAAAAAAGAAGGCGATGAATTTAAGTAACGAGAAGGATATAGAAAGAAAAAAAAAGAAGATGCATTTACGTCAGGGGAAGGTCACAAAAGGTCGTAAATGTGATCCTCCGCAAAAGTTTAAGTGGCATTTCACGTAAATGTGCAGCTTTAGAGTGACCTTTTTTGTGCTAATCATCCAATAGTGAAGGACATGTTGGGGTGCTTAAAGTCTATAAAAGGCCCATTTCCTTGAAGGATGTTCTTGCTATATAGACTAATTGCGACGATTTGAACTTCAAATAAATAACAGTAGGAATAAAAAATTTTAAAAAAAGGTTGTCAGCCTTTGCATCGGACATGCTTTGGGAAATGTTTACAAATAAATATCTTAATCTGTAATAAACACTATTTGGAATATGAATTATACAACTCTCATAAATTATTTCGTAAAATTGTTATTTGTATCCTTCCTGCTGTCCTGTCCATCACTGAAATTTAATGTTAGTACAATACAAAGACAAATTATCTTGTGAATATCTTCTTTTAATCGTATTATTATTGTTATCATTACTATTATTATTCTTATTATTGCATTAAATTTGTGTATGTGAGATGTGTGTGTGCGCGCGAGGGTGTGCATGTGTGTCTGCGTGCATGTGTTTTGTTGTGTGTGTGTGTGTGTGTGCATGTATTTTGGTGTGCACGTGCGTGTGTTTGTGTGTGTGTGTTTTGTGTGCATGTGTGCGTGTGTGTGTGTGTGTGTGTGTGTGTGTGTGTGTGTGTGTGTGTGTGTGTGTGTGTGTGTGTGTGTGTGTGTGTGTGTGTGTGTGTGTGTGTGTGTGTGTGTGTGTGTGTGTGTGTGTGTGTGTGTGTGTGTGTGTGTGTGCGTGTGTGTGTGCGTGTGTGTGTGCGTGTGTGTGTGCGTGTGTGTGTGTGTGTGTGTGTGTGTGTGTGTGTGTGTGTGTGTGTGGATGAGTGGGTGGGTGGGTGTGGATATAATTGTTTGCAATAGCTTGCGGGCGATGCAGTATTAAATAGACCGAAACACGGTGAAATGGGTCAGTCATTTCAAATTGGCAAATATTCATGTAACGAAATGTCATCACCATCGGGGCAAACAGCCCTATCACCGACTTTTTTGTTATCCAAAACTTTTAAAGATGGCGAAAGGGCAGCAACCTTCATCTTCAAGTGCATTGCAAGTAACTTGTTCATCATATCAAGTCCATGCACTCCCGTTTCATTTATGTCATTTAGGGTTGCGTTTATCTCTTGATTATTTGTGTCTAGCCCGCAATCAGGCTTTTGAAACATGCTGATCAGCTCTGGCAAGACCAGGGTCCATATTCATGACAACCCGCTAGTTTAGATCCTTGCTAAGTCTATTTTGGATGATGTGACTAAGAATTAAACATAACATCTTTTAGTTGCTAACTTATAGGGTTAACTTAGTGCGTACCTACGGCTAACCCATCTAACCCAAGTTAGGGAGTAGGAACAACTATTTTTTGCTCAATAAAATGTATATTTAAAATACACTTAGCAAATAACTAAGCTAGTGGGCTTTCATGAATATGGGCCCAGACTCTTTTGAGAAAAAAACAACAATTGAGATAATGTACATAGCACTTTTAACTAGCTTTTAATTGATCTCAACATTAATTTAAACAAAATGTTACCTCAAATGTGCTAAGGTGCTAAAATCAGTATACGCAGTTTTCACTTCATAAGCCAATGTATGCGAAACATGATTCGCCCCGTTTTGTAAAACTTTTGCACTTGTTGTAAGTGTCCAACTATTGTAACTAGAAGGTCAACAGCCAATCAGCATGGAGCATTGCAGCAGTTGCCATGGTAGTTACAACAATTGCAATAGTTTGATGAAACGGGGCCCAGTGCAACACCTATATTTTCTGACTTGAAATTAATTGCAACTTTACAATCGATTCCAACTCTTTGTGCATCACCCATCTGATCTATTTTTTAGTATGAAACTACACAACAAACTTTTTCCCTAAATAGCCAACTTTAAAACAAAAATTGGAAAAAGAGGTGTCCCGAATTCCGCGCGAAAAAAAAAAACTGCGCAAAATACGATTGAGAGGTTCCATGACATTTGCTCTGGTCACCACACAAAGTAAGAGTGACATTTGGGGGCGCCTTGTTTTGCGAAGCTCCTTATTTTGTAGAACATGTCTGAAATAACAAGGTTTTCTGTGGGGCCAACAATGTTCTTGATACAGCACATAAATGGTTACAGTTATTCAACACGACTGACCCTGTTTAATGTTATTGCTACAATGTTGTGCCCTTTCACACGGATTACCTCCGGTTACGAAGAGGCGGGAAAACAAAAGAGAGACGAATGACGAATTTACCCGTAAAGCCCTCCGCACACAGAGCCGACTCGACCCGATCCGACTGGTTTTCAGTCGGTTCAGCTCAGTATACAGTACGTTGCCTCATGACTCCTGTGTTGACGGTCAAGGGCCAGTCGGAGATCATTCGAGGCCGATTCAACATGTTGGATCGGCTACGACCGAGCGAAACCGACGCTAGCCTGATTGAAAACCATTCGGATCGGGTCGAGTCGGCTCTGTGTGCGGAGGGCTTAATAACCCTACTAGACATTATAAGAAAAGGAGAGAAAATAAGTAGGATCATGATAGGAACATTTAAAAGTGGATCCATTGAAAACAAAGATGAAGAGAGATGGGGGAAAACCACTTGGGGGGGGGGGGGTGTACTGTACATACAAGCTCAAGCAAAACAAGGAAAAATAAACAAACAAACACATCAAGAGTAAACAATTTGAGATTGTAAGAGAAAAGGTGAAGAAAAATTACATGAGGATAGAGAAAATGTTAAGGAGAACAAAACAAGGAGCGTTGAAAAGAGATACGAAAGGATATAGAGAATAGAACATCTGTTGTATTTTACAAAAAGGTACTAAAACTCCACTATTTGTTTGAGAGATACGTGTTAGGATTGAAATCGAAATGTATAGCGAAAGCGATGGGACTGGAAAGATATCATAGAGAAAGAAGACAAGAGAAATTGAGATGGAGATGGAGAGAGAAAATGTGTTTAAGATAAACAAATTAACAATATTGCGATAGAGATGTGAGATATGATAAAGATATACATTATTAGAGAGTAAAATAGAGAGAGAGAGAGAGAGAGAGATAAAATAAACATAACTAAGAAATAATATGAACTTGAACGATACAACTATAAATACAGATAGAGAGAACAGGGGGCGGAAAGAGAGAAGGCATACCTAGGAGAATGGCTGTTAACTTACAACCGAGTTCTCTTCCCACTTGTTGTTTGGATATTAACTATAAAAAAAAAAGGGAAAGACATAGCCTTCGTGTAATAGTTTCGGACTAGCGGGTACTTCTTTTAACAAAAAACACCTAGATCTGTATAAATGTCCCTTTTTATTTTCAGTTTTATTTGTTAGTTCAGCCGCCGGAAGTGTTGTGATGCTGCCCCCAATCTTCGGTGTTCACCTGTTAGACGCATTTCGGCAATTTTCGAACGTCGGTCCTGCAAATCATCGCTTAATCGCTCCTAATACAGCAATCGCACGCACACCCACGCAGCACATTTATCAATAGCGAATGTTTTGTAATTTAGAGACCAGTGGCGATCTGTATCTATGTTGGTATGTGTGTGTATGTGTTGGGAAGGTGGGAGTGGGGGGGGGGGGGGGGGGGTTAAGGAAGTGCATCAACAACTTCCCCACCCCCTTATTCCGGAAGCTCTTGCTACAACGTTGTCCAATGAGAGCAATACGCTTCAAGCACTGATATAGATAGCTCCTTGCGGTTAACTTTCCCAACTCAATTATATGCCGAGCACTAGTCTTGACAATACAACAGAAGGTACCATTTGGTATAATTTCGTTAGCATGTCCCGTCCATGAATCGAACCCAGGGCTTGCAGCGCATGAGACAGACGCTATCCACTAAACCACCATGGTTCTCCTTTGTCTTGTTAATTTCAGTGATCAAAGCTGCTCTGCGTTTCGAATTTTGATTATTGCGGGGGGGGGGGGGGGTATCATGATGGCGTTACAGGGGCCGCGGAACCGGGGGGCTGGGGGTGGGGGGCTGCAGCCCCCCCCCCCCCCCCCCCGCCCCCATATTTTTGGCTTAAAACAATAAAATACATAGGAATAAAATAATAACTATAATAACAAATCAAATGTGGTGAGCCCCTCACTTTCAAAACCTTTCCGCGGCCCCTGCGTTATAGGTTGCCTTTTTCCCTTCATTTTTTTAAAAGCAATCTCTGCTCCCTCTCTTTGCACCCCCCCCCCCCCCCCCCCGTGCCCCATCCCTTATTCTGTGATGATCCCTTACGTACTCCATTGTAAATATAATGTTTTTGTACTTGTTGTTCATCTTTTCACCACGGTTTGCAAGTGAAGATTATGGCTAAACGTCCGATGTATTTTCCAGTCATTCTGTTTTTATTATCATGATTATAAAGCCATGTCGCGGGCATTGATATAAATTTCTAGTAAACGTGGCAAACCATCATGCTAATCTATATTTCAGATTTGGGATTTTGGTCACTGACGTCACAATGTCCCAAATAGGAAATCATGATAACGACCTTTATCTACAATATGTCGGACTCTTCAATATGTTTTCGTAGAGATTATTGTTGCGGCCTTATTTTCCCGTCTTAATTAAAGTGATACCTGTAAAGTGTCAGATATTGCACAAAATGAATTTGAGACTTCAATCGTATATCAATATAATTGTAAAATACAATTGAAAGATTTGTGAAAGTTTGAAAGAAAACGAACACTGTTTACCTAGTGAAAAAAACGAATATTGAGTTCATATTTTATCACCGAATACTGATGGTCTGTCATACATTTGTCGCAGTAATGAATGATCCGTTTGAGATATTCGCACCCGTGTATGTTTACACACGTAGTACAGAATTCATGGAATTTGCACTCGCTCGGCTCAAAGTTCAATCTCCGGAATGTTCTCACGCATGATGCATGCGGACGTTCTCAGCTAGGACAATTGTACTTTTTATCAAAAGCGTTAATCAACGTGATTGAAATAAAAGATTTAAATGATAATTATCTTCATACTAAAGGGACATTTGAAAAAATCAAACCCTATTTTATTCTTCTTTTACCATAAGCTAAACAACACGGTAGAAGAGAAACGAGGAAGCTCCAAGTAATATTCGTGGATTTGGACACTTTACAGGTATGACTTTAATAGTTAAACCCCTTGCTGAGTATAAGCAATCACATATTTGTCGCGTTTCTAGTTCTATTATTCAGTAAGACACGTGTACAAAGTACACTGGGCGTTTTTGAACGTTGGGACATAGCTTTTGTAAACCATGTGTTATTTTGTTTATGACGATGTGTTATTATTGTTGTTGATGTTGCTGCTGCTGTTGCTATTGTTGTTATTGTTGTTGTTTTGTTTATCTTCATCCCTTCTCTAAAACCACGAAGACTTCATCGCTGAAACACATTGACCATGAAGAGGGTGGCTTACGTTACACCACATCAACATAACAATATTCTCTCTTGGGAGAGGGGTGGTATTAATGAAGGAAGCTAAATAGTTCATGCCTATATACGCGCGTCGATCAGAACCATACTGACCGAAACATGGACATGAATGAGTCTAATCACACTTTTCAAACCATGTGTTTCCATTTGTTAAAATGACAATTTGGTGTTTATTCTTGTTGCTGCTGTTGTTGTTGTTTTTGTTGCTCTCCATCCGTTCTATATATTAAAGACGTCATCACTGAAGCACATTGACCCTGAAGAAGGGAGTTTACGTTTAACAAAAACCCATCAAAACATCGTTCTTGGAAGAGGGATGGTCTTAAAGATTGAAGGAAGCAAACTTAGAGCCCTTTTACACGTCTCCATTTTCGTGATTGCAATCACGATTGGAGTTATTGTTCACTCCAATCACGGTATTTTTGACAGTGTGAACACAAACTAGAATCACGAATCGTGAAACTCGAATCGTGGTCCAGAGGTGTTTTCTAATCATGATTCACTCAAATCACAGAGCGGTAGTGTAAACGGGTTGACCTCCAAAACACGATTTGGGAGTCGGAGCTTACGTGACCTTACATGCACTTCCGCCGATAAACCGCGCTCTATTAATCGCTTCAAGTGCAGTCCAAATCTTGTTGGAAGCACCTCCTTGGATACATTCAAGCAGAAGGTGGCGCAAATAAGGCTCCGCTGAGCCTAACGCGATAGTACGATAATACACCAACGGCGGACTGTATACTCAAATTGGAAGAAGAAGAAGAAGAAGAAGATGTAGTGTAGTAATACCAAAGATGGCGCTCAGTTTGATTGACGGGTACACATAAACACGTCTCCAGAAACGCGATTGTAATCACAGTTTGCGCGAAGTCTTTTTCCTCGTGTGAAAGCAAGGCAACATAATCACCGTGATGGTAAACATGATTGCAATCATGATTGCAATCACGAATTTTCTCGTGTATAAAAGGGCTCTCAAATTCTCCTGAGACGAGCGTCGATCAGAGCGAGCCATACTGACCGACACATTGAGCGATGAGTGGGCCCTTCGTAGGACCACAACACTTCAGAGAAAGAATGGATACCAGTTCTGTCGCGGTGCTCCGTAATATTCCTTCTTCAAGTTGTCTATCACCATGGCAACTATCGAGAATTGCACATTGACCTTGGGCCGTCATTGATAGAATGGTGCTCGTCAGAGCGCACACAGAATCTTGAGTGTGATTCATGAGTTGGGGTTAGCTTTAAATATTCTCTAAAGGCCTAGTCCCATTGCAGCGTTTCTCCTTCCGTTTTCTATCCGTTTGACATCCGGAAGGTTGGAAACGAGCAGACATCGGAACACACTAACGTGAAATAGAACGCAATTTTAATAACGACTGGACAGGTAACTAGGCGGATGCTGATGGGGGGGGGGGGGGGGATACTTTTTGGTCGGATGGGACAAGGATGTAACTTCAAATATGGCTACATACTTACCGTTTCGCCACATGTTGGTCGGATAAGAAACGTAAAAAGATCCACTGCAGTGGCACTACCCCATTATACTAAGCCTATGGCTTGTATACCTTTGAATACTAAGCCTATGGATGATTTGCGTGTAACCGCTTTTTATTGCAATCCATTCAGGGCCTTTTCAAACGTATTTATACCATCCCATCGATATACAAAAAGTGTGTATATCTATGGTTTATATCCCGTTCAACGAACTTGCTTCTGTTAAAGGGGTAGTACAGTTTTGGTAAGGCTGAACTTTAGTAGCCAAACCTGCATGGACAGTAACATTATAAACTAATAGTTATAACTCTACCATGCTCGAAAGGTATACAAACATTCAAACGACTAAGTAAAAAGCCTGTTATCATTAAAAAAAGAGCCATTAAAGGGCATCAAGCGTGGGGATGCTACATAGCGGATCGCCATTTTGAACTGGGTTAGTTTGCGCGCACCGCATGACACTGAGCTAACGTGCATTACGCACCGTGCGCAACGCGTATGCAAGATGGCGCCGCGCATCTCATTTGACGAATCTGAACTACCTTTAAAACACAAGAGGGCGCTTTCTAAAAAGGCATTGGTTTCAACCATTTTTCATACAAAATTATGCATGTGATGTTTTATTGAAATAATGATTAAATAGAGAGATCATCAACAACTATTTAAAAAACGCTTTTGAAAATGTTTGAAAAGGTGCAAGCATTTTGTTTAATTTTTTGAAAAAAATCATCTAATTATTTGGGCCCCAAATAATTATAAGATCAGATATATTTATTGATATTTCAGCCGTTTCTGGGTCGATATTGACCAAATAAAGTTTCTTCTGCCATTAAAATTGCATGTTCTCTCAAATTCGACACTCAGTTTTTCATTACCTCACACAAAAATTGTGATGTGCAGCGCCCTCTCTACCAAAACTAAACTACCCCTTTAAAGGTAGTTCGGATACGTTAAACAGTCGCACGGCGCCATCTTGCGCGCGGCGCGTACTGCACAAAGAATCCGAGTTTATAAAATCGCATGCGGGGCGCGCAAACTAGCCTAGTTCAAAATGGCGACCCGCAGTGTAGCATCCCGACGCTCGATGATCTTTAACCCATTGTCAACTCTATGGGAATTGTAACATCTAGTGAACGGGTGAACGGGTTAATGCCGACACATCCCGCAGACTACAGATAATATTGATTTATTACGTTCTATTCTGATTGCTATTATAAGTTTTTGAATTATTTTCTAAATCAACATGTTTAAAGGGCAATGCAACTCAAGAATAGAGTTTACCCTACTTTATATATCGTAATATGCCTGTTTATTATATGCAACATTACTTCAACTCAGATTTCTGCTTTGGAAGAAATATGAGAAAACTCTATCGGGTATACCACTCTTCACGCGAACGCTGGAGGCCGCCATTATGAGGTTTGCGCGGACTACATGCACTAATGCATTTCAATAGCACCCATTCAAACCATTGTTTAATAGAATACTTGTAGATTACAGATCTATAATATTTATTTATTACGTAATATTTTGATTGCTATAAGTTTTTGAATTATTTTCTAAATCAACATGTTTAATACTAATGTACATTATATTCTTTACTGGGATTTACTCCTTTCAAGCCATCCACTTTTTTGTGTAATTTCCCATACACATTTTATTACTGTAAATTATATATTACATGTTTTATAAAATTAATAAACTAAAATTGAAATTGAATTGATAATAGTGATACGAATTATCGATTTCAACTCATCAGCAAGCATAAAGCCATCGTTCAGCAACACAATAATTAAAGATGTTAAAGCGTGTGGTTGCTACACCACGGATCGCCATTACAAACAAGGCTAGTTTGCGCACACTATTATGGCCCGAATTCTCATCAGTTGCACAACTTATAGTCTGGGCTAAACAAAGACATAAACTACCGGTAACTGTTACTGGTTAAACCGTTTTACACCTCTTACATCTCTTCATTTCTAATATAGGCGTTATAGGGAAAAGGGCCGCTTGACATTTCAGTTAGTAGTAGTATAACCGGTTACCAGTAATATAATGTCCCAGGACGCAATATTAATGGCGACTGAATATACTATGACTTGAATTTCAAGTGACCCATTGTCCTGGTGCCTATATAATTGAAGGGATTGATTTGATAATAACAAATATAAAAAACAATTAGAATATCTCCGGTGGCAAATGGCAACCATCAATGGGCCAACAGGTGCGAAACGGTTTAACTGGTTACTGGTAGTTTTTATATTTTTAGCCCAGACTTAGTTTGCGCCACTGATGAGAATTCGGGCCTATCACACCAAATAATGAGCCAATGTGCGCAATGGTGCCCCATGAATTGGCATCATTGCCCCACTCGCGCTACCCCCCATTATGGAAGAACCCTGTCAACCTCCAATATTTCGCTTTAATAATAGAAAATCCCACGGAGAAAATGTGCTCGTGGAAAAGGCTATACAATCATCTCGAAAAACGACCCACAATCATTATGCTATTACTATAATCCAATAAAAAAAAACTGCCCCTCCCCGATAAAAGTGGACCCCTACGGAAACGAATAAGCCATGTTTATATCGAGAGAAAAATATCCAATCGAATCAAGCTAATAGGTCTATATCTTTCAGTTTCAATTACGGATTGCAACTGAGTAAATATGTCACGATATTATATATTATATGCCTACTTCCCTCCCGGCCAGGTCTGGCAAGACAATCGGGTCAAACGGTGTTTCCACACGGACCCCGAAAGTTTAGGGAATAATTACACCAACTCGGATTAGGGATCAGTTGATCGTTTTGATTATGTTTATGGTTTAATACTCATTAAGTAATACTTAATAATCATTAAGTAATACTTAATAATCGTTGTGAACTTTTGAATATCATTCACACAGTTTGAGAGAATACATTTATTTTGTATCTTTCATTTTAAACTACGATTATTTTGATCGTGGATTACATCAGCGGGATATAATCCAAGCTTTGACGTATCTCATGTTGTTAACATTTTGTTAACGTTTTTTTTATTATAAACAAATGTACAAATGTGAAAATTTGTAATACAATTAAGAAAATCCTTTTAAATGTTAGATTATTCTTGAACTGTACGATTATAACTTTACGGGTATCATTTTTGGACATTAAAGGCAAAAAGAAAATGAGAATTAAAAAAATTGACGAGTGAAATGTGAAAATATTGTGATTTTTTTTTTTTTTAAGAATTAAGTGGTGAGGAGCCACAAATAAATGAATAGGCTATATAAAGATGTGAAAGATAGAGAGAAGGGGAGAAGGCGTGGGGTGTTTGGACTTTGAAGAGAAGAAGAAACTTTTCTAGTTGCGAAGTCCTACGAAATTATGACGAACATAAACATGCAAATCGTTTATCATCTTGAGCTTTAGAAGATTTAGAAGATTTAGTTCGGATGAATAAAACACTAGATGGCCTTTTTTTTTTTTTTTTTGCGATTCGTACGTTTTTAGATCGTGTTTTATCTTTGTAAATCCGTAAAGTGGAGGAGACCGATCGACGAATGTAAATTATATTTCGCTATTCTCACCTATTTTCGTTGAACTGCACATTCACGCAGATTATAACCCCCTTACTGCTGAGCCACGTTATACTACTATTAATCATAGGGATTGAATAGGTATTATGGTCCACATTAAGCATATTACAAACTTACATTGTATTAAAGATACTGCCCTCTTTTTTGTGCAAGCTAAAATTCATAAGTTGTTTATGAACCAAAAAAAGTAATTTTAGAGCTAGTCTGAACTGCATACCCGTCATTGTATTCCATGTTTGTACTTGATTTTCTCAAACCAAATAAGTGTTAAGCCCGGCGCAGACAGAGCCGACTCGACCCGATCCGACTTCTTTTAATCAGGCTAGAGTTGGGCCCGGTCGGTCGGAGCAGATTTATCGTGTTGAATCGGCCCCAACTGGCATCCGACTGTCTCTCGACTGGCAAAATGTGTGTCGCGAGGCACTGAAAACTGAGCCGATCGGAATGACAACCAGTCGAGTCGGCTCTGTCTGCGCCGGGCTTTACATGTATGTTGGTTAAAGGGGTGGTACAGTTTTGGTAAAGCTGAGCTTTAGTGACCAAAACCTACACAATAACATTACAAACTAATAGTTATAACTCCACCATGCTTGAAATGTATAGAAAATTACAAACGACTAAGTAAAACGCCTGTTATCATTTAAAAAAAGAGCCATTAAAACACAAGAGGGCGCTCTCTAAAAAAAAACATTGGTTTCAACCATTTTTCATACAAAATATGCATGTGATCTTTTGTTGAAATAATTATTGAATAGAAAGATCATCAACAACAATTTAAAAACCTCTTTTGAAAATTGTTGAAAAAGTGTAAGCATTTTTTGAATAAAAACAAATATCATCGAATAAATCTGGGCCCCAGATTTATTCCGATCGAATAAATTTATTGATATTTCAACCGTTTCTGAACCGATTTTGATCAAATACAATTTATTCTGCCATTAAAACTGTATGCTCCTTCAAATTTTACACTCAGTTGTTCATTATCTCACAAAAAAAAATCATTTCGTGCAGCGCCCTCTATACCAAAACTGAACTACCCCTTTAAGCGCAATCAAAGTGTTTCAATCAGATTTGTGATATGGCAGGGTGAATCGTCTTTGTAAAATGATAGCAATACTCCATGATATGTTCAGTGTAGAATATGAATGGGCCCGAGAGTGGAGATGCCTGCCAAAGAAGGACAATGGGTGGAATTCACAAAGGAGGTTTGTAGGAGGTTTGTACAAACCATGGTTTGACGATGGTTTACATCTATGGAATGCTGCTCGTATACAAGTAAATTGTAAATCAACATTGTTAACAAGTAAGGAGTTTATATTCCTTCTCCATCGGTTTACAAATGGCATTCCATAAATGTAAACCATGGTCAAACCATGGTTTGTACAAACCTCCTACAAACCTCCTTTGTGAATTCCACCCAATATCTTCAAGAGTCAGCGGAAACGTAAAATTTACCTAAGAAAAGAAACGCATTTTCTTGAATGAGCTACGTTCTTTTTTGTTGTTGTTAGGGTGACTTCAGATTATTCGAGCTATTAAAAAAAAACACGACCGTTAGCTGTATCATGGAGTCATTGCTAGCTAGAATAAAGATCTGTATACAGCACTTGGGGGAAAGGTATATTGCAGACGACTGAAAAGAATAGTCATTGATGTCACGAAATGCAAATTGTACAACTGTGCGACATACCCTTATTTTAACCCAGCTCAAAATATGTCATTGTTTTAATAAATAAGGAGGATAGAGTTAGGGATAGGGAGAGGGGGATATAGGGAGAGAGCGGGAAAAGCGAGACATTAATGGAAGAGAGAGAGAGAGCGGATGAGAGAATGCATGAAAAAGAAGGAAGTATTTCAGCAAATGAAGAAACATAGATAAGGGCGGTGAGGGAAAGAGAGAGGGGTATAGAGAGATGGAGGGAGAAGGGGATAGATGGAGAATGGGAATGCGTGTAAGAGAAATGGAAAGCGGTAGTTTATGGAAGAAAAAATGGAGGGGGAAAGGGAAATAGGTCAGATTCGAATTTTAAATTCAGAGATTCTGAAATTAAACGTCGGAAAGAACATTTAAATGTCCAACGGTATTCAAGTGCCACTTAAGTGGCTAAAATTTGTCCGCAGATGTTGACTCAAAAGGACGCGCAAATCCGTGTTAAATAGGCCTATTGATAGGAAATGCGTTAAGTGGTCAAAATGCGGCCTTGGCGTGACCATCGCATTTGACCAGACAGTCATAGCCAATTGGTCACGTCCAGTTTGTTAATTTGTGCTGGAATTTGATATAAGACAAACCAGTGTGGAAGAATTTCACCCACTTTCTTCCGAACCCTCTCCCAACAAAATAAGCAAAGAGTAAAATATAAAACATGCGATTTCGAAATATGACATTATACAGTAATGTTGTTAACTGGTGGTGGAGGGAAAAGCACGGAATGTTCCACTCCGAGGGATTTTAAATGCTATTGAGGGAAGAGTAAATAATTCCCGAGACGTAAATCGAGGGACTTATTTTCTTCACGAAATAGCATTTTAAATCCCCAGGGGAACATTCCACGATTTTCCCCGACAGCAAAGTTAACAACTGTTTTATCATCTGACTAAATCCGGGGGCTTAAATATACACATTCATGCGTACGCATTGAAACGGAAATCAGTAAATAAAAAAAAACATACATTTTGTTCTCATTGTGACGTCATAATACAATCTCTTCTGCAGCGCGCGACATGCGGTTAACAACTGCTTTTTGCCATGTAACAGTTAAAAATGTTACATGGCAGATGATGCACTGTATTTTACTAAGTCAGGTGATAATTTCCGTTATGTTTCGGTTGAAATGTGATACGTCCATGATGTTAATATCTTGTTTTTGGTCCTCTAAAACCATTCGCAATTGATTTTCATTTTGCACATTTGTATTTATTTATTTGTTTTCTTTGTAGTTAAAATGATCGGGGAAAAATACAGCAAAAAACATTAACCGAATCTTTATTTCTTACAAGTTAAACACATATTAAACAAATCATGTTTAGTACAGTCAAACCTGCCTATAGTGGCCACTTAAAAGAAAACAATAAGTGGCCATTGTAGATCGGTGAATCTGGTCCCCTTTTTCGCGTATTTAGGTATTGTGTAGCAACTGTACGAAATATGTATTGTGTGCAGAAGTAACATATTATCTAAATATGGTAAAATGTATTTTGTTATGATTTAAATGCATAATCTTACATTCAATGGGAAAGTGTTATATGATTGTCATGTGGCTGTTTTTTGTGTTGTTTACGAACCATTGATTCTCTAATGAAGTCGTGCTTTGCCCAGTCTTTTTTTAAATATATTTCTGCATATTATTCTTTCAATGTCATGGTGTTTGTGGATTGGTAAATACCTGGTTAAGTACGTGGCCAGCAAATTCATGATTCAGTATACAAATGATGCGCAGGTATGAGTGGGTCGGTAGGAATTGTTTGCACAAGGTAACTATGGAACTGTTAAACCCACGAGGCGAAGCCGAGTGGGTTTAGACTAGTTTCCATAGTTACCGCGTGCAAACAATTCCACCGACCCACGAAATAAACTTGCGCATCATCTGTTTTATAGAATGGGCATTGTTACGCCCCCCAAAAAGTAAAAAAATTAAATATTAGAAAAATTACCGGATGCATGAAATAATTTTACCGGACGCATGAAATTTTTTACCGGACGCATGATTTTTTTACCGGACGCATGACATTTTTTACCGGACGCATGACATTTTTACCGGACGCATGACATTTTTACCGGACGCATGATTTTTTTACCGGACGCATGACTTTTCATGCATCCAGTACAATTAATTGTCTGCACAAATTTTGCTCTCAACCAATCAGATTGCAGGGATTTATCAACCCATTCTATAATTTGATTTAACATAACATATCAACATGAAATGAAGAGCTTAGTTCCAAAAGGCGCTAAATCTACTTTAACCAAAAAATGAGTTAACGATACCCGTACATTAATAAGCTAAATCAAAATATGGAACGATAAATGTTCATATTCATATAGGCATGTGTACAAAGTTGGACAAAGAAACCTGCTATTCTCCAAATTTGAAAAAGTGGATTTTAGCGCCTTTTGTAATTAAGCTCTTCAAATAATGACACAAGGGGAAACAGAATTAAATAAACAATCACTTTTCAATTTTTAATATACAATTTTCGCCGAAATAATATATATCATACAGCCATGTACATGAAAATTGTCAATGCAGACATCAGTCGAATGAATAGTATACGTTCTTTAGTTACCAGAATAAAGAGGATTAAACATTAACATTTTCGCTTTCTTTTAATTCTCAAAAATACTCTTAAATAACAATCGATAACAAAGCAGCATTTTATTGAATTTTAAACTTGATTTGTTTTCTGTCATAACAATTCTACAGGTATATAATACCGTATAATAGCTATCGGGATTAAGTGGTTCCAAATAACTTACATTTCTATCACGTACACATTGCATGATACTGGTATCTAGTATGCGTCGAATTGCAAAATTGATGTGATAATGGGATACATATTTTCGGAAATATTTGGCTCTCTCTTATCTCTTGGTTTAAAAGTAAGCAGGTAGTAATTGAACAAAGTCTAGAAACTCGGAACTATCTGCAAGCTACTTGATCATAAAATATTGTATCAAGAGATCTCGACTTGTATTGTGTATATTATGTATTTCATGACTTCTGTAAAAATATTTTTTGTCAGTGTATCATTCTGTAAATTATACTTTTGTTGAAAATGAAATTAAATGAAAAAAATAAATGAAATGAAATCTCGTAACATTTTATAAATCAATAAATCTCACTTAGAACTCTAGCTGTTCTCACATACCTCGTTGCATTCGTATTACCGAAAGAAGCATGAAACTGGTCTCTGTTTTCTATATGTATCTTTCTTTATAGATATGTCTATGATTGAAGTGTTCGGATTTTAAAATCCCCCTGGGAGACTATTAATTGTATACAAAATGAGTGCAATGAGTTTAATAGCAACTCTCTCTTTGCATTTTCGCTCATTACTCGGTCATAAATGACATTCATTTACCATGGGGCTTTCACACTTCGCTCCGTGAACATATCAGATCGCGGAATTTCACATTTTATCAACCCCTTGTTCGGTGTTTGCACATGCATGACATGTCAACGACATTACTAGAGCCCATTAATGTGACAGCGTCATCGAATAGAGAGAGCGGTTTTGGAAACTGAAATACACTGGGCAGTGTCACGTCTTCGTAACCAGGCGGAAACGTGCGTGAGCGCCACGCTCAGTAACTATAGTTTTTCCCGCTCAATTTGATACTTTGTTTTAATCGAATTCATTAAGGATCATTTAAATTCACGCATTGTCGCGTAATCCTTGGGATCGGTCTTTCAAATTCCGAATAAGTGCAAGCGAATTCATGCATACGCATAAGCTTTCGTGAATAGTCACGGTATATCAATTTGAACGACCATCCATGAATATATGTATGCTCTTTGTGTCAAATCGAATGAGAATCGTGCAAATTCGTTTGCTCCGAAAGTGATTTTGAGCGACTATAAACGAATTCGAATGCTGATTTGTTACGGCGATCGCAAATCGCACGAATTCGTTTGCTCCCATTAATAATAATAATATACTCCATTTATACAGGGTGGCCCCCCAAAAAAACGGGAACGGGGCATTTCCCAAAATATAGTACCAACATATTTATGTCCATTGGATAGGGTGTCTTTTCCAATGAAAAACGATACCAAGAACAGTAATTTTGGTCGTGTAGTTTTTGTTTTAGGACGCTGTGAGTGAGACCATGTCAGGTGCCTATTTTTGTCAATTTTAACCTAGTCAATGCCAGTTAAATTGCACTCCCTGCCCGTAATACCATTCGACGAACATGCCCATTCTCTCGGCACACGGCTGAGTGCACACTAACAATGGCGCGCCTTGTTCAACGCTATGAAAGGCGGTACGTGCGGTCTATCAAGCACTGTACAAATTGACAAAAAAGAGAACCTGACATGGTGTCACTCACAGCGCCCTAAAACAAAAACTACACGACCAAATGAACTGTTCTTGGTATCGTTGTTCATTTGAAAAGACACCCTATCCGATGGACATAATACATTTGTTACTATATTTTGGGAAGTGCCCCGTTCCGTTTTTTTGGGCCACCTTGTATAGCGCCTAATATGATTGATAGTCATCTCTAAGCGCTTTATCAATTTGAATGACACAATTGCAAAATTGAGTGGGAAAACCTACATTATTTAACATATCACAGTTACGTAAGCTACAGAGCGAGCAGCGTGTGTATCTAACTTGGGGCCTACCAGCATAAGCTTTTGGTAAAGCGCCATATATATCGCGATGGCTCAGTCACTTTAAAAGCGAGCCTTTCATTTTGCGTAACCGAAAACAAATGCGCAACAACTATATAATGCAATCATAAATATTGTATCTAAATTAGTATGAATACACACACTAAATGCAAGCGTTAAATGACGCTTCCTAATACAAGTTGAAATACACTTTTCATCTATTATGATGTCAGACATTGCCTCACATGTTTTGGTTGGCAACTAAATGATACTAACATTTTCACGCAATCGAATTTGGATTTGTAGTTCTCCGATATTTGACTACAAATTTTACTCAAAATGGTACGTGAAGGCTTATCATGAACGCAATTATCATGATTATAGGTTGTATAAGTGGTAAACAAACATGATAATTTCCATTTGGAATGAGAGAAAATTAACGAATTCTCAACCAACAGTAACGTGGTTAATAACATGTAGTTTTCAAACTATTCATAGGAATACAGCATATTTCAAAATACAGATATTTCAAAAGACAGAGATTGAGGGAATTAATTTTGATGTCCACAATTTGGTAAACTGAAGTAAAAGTTATCCTTTGAAAAGTACATTACATGTCCTCATTCGTCTAAATTCAAAATATAAAATTGTTAAACAATATTATGTTCTTAAAGTGATGGCTGAAATGCAACTTGTTGCCGTCCTTTAAATGAATAACTCAAATCATTTGAAACAATATGTGAACTTTAACAATTACATAGTCTATTAAGCAACTTTAATTTATAAAACGTGTATAACTATGTCATTGATGTTCATGTATATACTTATTTCAACGGTATCCCTTGCAAGATGAAATTAACAAAACTGGTAGAAACAACAGTGTATCCAATTTCAGCACATCATGCATGGTTCTGACTTCCCCTTTTCAAGTAGCATTACAACTTTATATTTGTTTTTAATAACGGGGGTGGCAATGTCGAAATTTATCGTTTTATTGTATAGTTTGTTATTTGTAACCGAACAGATATGTTTTAGTGTAGACTCGATTGTGGTTAACAATACATATTCGACTTTCTTGTACGGCTATGCTATATTCGGAGCCACACAAATAAGTGCAATTATAGTCAACTATTTATTTAGTCATATTTTGTAAATAAAAGAAAACCGTTGAGAGATTTATTTATTTATTTTTCTAGAATGGCACCTTGTTTCAAAACAAAAATATATTTACTTTACCAATTTATTTAAAGCTTCCTTTCACATACAAAATACAATCTTCTTCATTCAGACTTTATATAATGTTTTCACGTTCCTCATTGTCTCAAATGAATGTCATTATACCTACTTCAGTTAACGCATAATGTTAAACTTTACATCATTTTGAATAAATACAACTCTACGAAATTGTAATATTATACCAAAAAACGATGGTATCTATGAATACAGGTGTCTAAGAATTATTATGCTATATAATGACCAACTAATGTGCAATACGTTTAAGCATCAACCAACAATATATCGTAGAATTTTGTAAAATAATCTCATGTACATGTATATATCATACGAATTTCAGAGATAAATCAAATATAGATTAGATAAATTATTCATATCGATTATGAAAAAGATGATGACAATGACCGAACATTTTGGAACACCCCATTCATCAATGAATTGCCTGGGTGAGAGCTAACAAGGTTGCACTTAGTCCCATTTATTTATTTTGTTTATAAATTCCTTCATATGGAAACTTAGAATGTCAGAGTTTAAAATGAAAAAACTGAAACTACGAATCATGCGATGCTTCATAAATGTTACCAACATTTTGGAATGTTTCACGAAAAATACGATGTCAGAATTTCAGAAGATTATAACCAACGAGAATAATTTAACAAATAGGCCTATATAGATAATGCATTATGAAAGCAGCCAACACTATCGGAAAATATTCGAGTTGCTTATTTATTTTAGTTTTTTTTTCTTCTTCAAACAAGGCTGTTAGTAATTTTCTAGTCACTGTTCATTCATAAATATTTGTCCCCTTCGTATCATTCCGTCTGCTCAAAAAGATCCGTAAAATCGGTGAACCTTTGTCTTGCTGGTAGTAGTGCGCCCTCCGGCGGTGACCTCCGGCTAAAGATTGACCAGCCGTAGTCGCTCTTGCCTTTGCTTTTGTCCGCTAACGACGCGAGGAGACGTTGGCGCGTCTGCGGCCGCGGTTTGAGCTTGAGCGCGTCCGCTATCGTATGACGTAGGTCCTCGTAGCTGCCTTCCCGCGAGAGGGGCGTGGCCGTCACCAGGGAGACGAGTGAGCATGCGCAGTACAGGACGGCTACGACCACGTGGGCCTTCATTGTGAGCGGTGAGTCACTGAAAGATAAAAAAGATACCAACAACGTTATTAGACATCACGATTATCATTTCCGTTTCAAATGTGCGGATTTGTTGATAACCATGGCAACGGGAAGTGACCAATAGGGTGAAATTTTATACCTAAATATTTTGCAATGAGATTTTATGAAAAGTCACAAACATTGGTGAAAATCGAACAAAAACTGTCAAAGCGGCGACCAAACATATTATAGGGGGCGAAATGTGCCCCTCCCTTGGGCTTAATGTAGTTAAACCTCCAGTAGATTGGTTTCATATGCAGGTGATTATTATATACAGGTGGTCGCTCTAGAGGAGGTCTGATTGTACAACATATTGACCCGGTTTTTTGTGTGTGGAGGGGATGAAGCCATAACAAAACTAACGCAACAAAAAGAGAAGAAAAACGATGGGCTAACGTCATTTTGATTGCAGATTAAACAGATTATCCCACGGATTCTATTAATATTGAAGCAGACGACAGCTGAAAAGTGTATATTTACATCGGGTGTGGTTGTGGTTACGCCCAACGTAAGTAATTAGTCCAAATGTTCAAAATTGGATTGCAAGATTTGGTCCAAAAACACATCCTGTTCTTTAACATTAAGAAGCCCCATAATTAGGGGCGTCGGCCCATCGGCTTATAGGCCTATAATAATATACAGCCGAGGGTAACACGCAATATTACCACGAACGATTGACCGCTTTCACGAAAGAATCGAGACACAAACCGCCCCTATGAATTGATAAGCTTACACTGTGAGTGAACTTTTGGCAAACGGGTTCAATGTTTTCCAATGAAACGAGTGATTGTTGATGATCACTACTTTTAAAGGTGAAAACACTAGCGGATCAATCAATTGATTTGTCTAATTCTGTCTGTAGCAGCAAAGCAAAGTTCAAGGATGGGGCAATATCAATTGATTTGCTCATGTGACTTCACATGTGTATATTATGTGAAGAGCTTAGTTTCAAAAAGCGCTAAATCCACCTTCCTTAAAAGTGTCATTATATCAGTACATTAATAAGCTACGTAGCCATCTCGAAATCCACATTTTTACACAAATATTTTTGTCACGCTCGTCATCAACGAGCAAAGTTCAAGGATGGGGCAATATCAATTGATTTGCTCATGTGACTTCACATGTGTATATTATGTGAAGAGCTTAGTTTCAAAAAGCGCTAAATCCACCTTCCTTAAAAGTGTCATTATATCAGTACATTAATAAGCTACGTAGCCATCTCGAAATCCACATTTTTACACAAATATTTTTGTCACGCTCGTCATCAACGGCCAGGGTGTGACAAAAAGAATCGAAATAAAAACGAAGTATCATCAATTAATACAAGTCGAATAATGAATGGGGCTGATGTGCTAACCATCGTCATAACTAAATAGTATACTGTTATTATCTTTATGATTACTTTATGATTTGGTACTCCTAGACTTAATCCAAGTTTGTGTTCTTGATCCTTGTATATTTGATTTGAAAAAAAATAAGGGAAAGGTCCGCATCAGTACAATCTGCGTGAATACATTCTTAAAGCACCGATTTAATTGTATTATCTCCTAATATATTCAGAGTGCATTGAATCGTGCGATGATTTTGCTCTTCTTTCACATTGAAAGTTAATGGATATTGTCGAACCAACCATCCATGACTAAATAATATAGATATGATTATGGAAGAAAGTAATACCGATCACTATCTAATAGTGCATACAAGATACAAGTCATGTATACGTTCGACCAAGAGTCCGGTGTATGCATACCATTCACTAATAATATAAATGTCATCGGTTGTCCAAATTAAAACCGATTAATTTTACAGATGTTATCGTTACATTGGTGACCCTGACAATGTTATTTTTAATACCTGACCATGCGTATAATTATGAACATAATAGCCCGGCGCAGACAGAACCAACTCGACCCTGCATGTATACCCGGCTAGTTTTTCAGTCGGATCGGGTCTGTGTGCGATGCCTCACGACTCCGATTTTGCCAGTCAGAAGCCAATCGGGCCTGATTTAACATGCTGAATCGACCGCAACTGAATCGGACCGACTGTGGCTTTCAGTCGGGTCGGGTCGGGTCGGATCGGGTCGAGTCTGCTCTGTCTGCGCCGGGCTTTAGATGAGTGCGATGAGATGAAAGGGATTTTTGGAACAATATTTTTGAAGGGAAGATGCTTTGTAGTGTTTGCTCATACAACACAACCGTTATCCTCTTCCAACAACACATAGTACATTATGATACTGTGTCTTGTTTCAGCTAGTTGCTTGCCGATGTAATTAAAATATTTTACATGCTGTTCAACAGTATTATGATATCAAATTTCAAATGTTCTATGTATATCGGGTATACTTATTCAATTCCATTTGTGATGTCAAGAGTCTGATATCAAATTAAGTGCTTGAATAACACAATAACAAATGAATCAGAGTCTGTTGGAAAAAAAGTCTCAAATCAAAGACAACCGAAGTGAATCAGAAAGTCTAGTAACATTGTCCAAATATACAAAACATATACTTAGAACTCTCGTGGTTCTATCATACCTTGTTGTATATGATAATGTATCACCAATAGAAGCATGGAACAGATTTCATTTTTTGTTTTCTTCCCATTCGTTAAAAAGATATTTACGATTGAAGTGTTTGAATTTGTAATTATCCACTGAAAAGTTATAACTGTGTCCAAAGTCAGTGCAAAGAGTTCGCAAAATAATATCACGTTGCATTTTCACCCATTACTCGGGCATATACCATTCATTTAACTTGAAATGTTCACACATTACTCAGTGGACATATCAGATCACAAACATACATTTTATCAACCATTCATCATTTTTTGCTTGTGTCAACAAAGTTACTAGATCCCTTTAATGAAACCATATCTTGTATAAACGAGAGGTCTTTACAGACAGGTACATTAATTTACATGCAGACTACTTTCCAGGCAACCACGATCGGTGGTCTTTGTAAATAGGTGGTCTTCACTTACATGTGGTCGCTAAGGCAGATTCGACATAAAGTAACGTGTAATCGCAATAAACCATAGTTTTATAATGTTGCAATATGTCGTGCATGTGTTTTGGTTAAAATCAGTTGGAAATAACTGAATTTGAACCAAACCACGGCAGTACAGAAGGAAAAATCTTGAATGTGTAGTCCGGCGTCTAATAAAGCCGGCCTATCATCCCGATCAAATGTGGCTGCTCAAAAAGAATGTGATAACGTCTGCATGCTACCGCAATGGCGTAGCGCCGGGGGTGGAGGATGAGGGGGGTGGGGGGAGATGGATAAATACATGGAGTCTGCCCACACAGTATTTGATAACAATCATTAACAAATATAAGAGGAAAGTCCTTTACAAAATAAAGAAATACATAAACGTGCTCCTAATAATGTCTGTGCCCCCCCCCCCCCCCCCAATCAGTCCGACCCCGCCACGCCACTGTGTTACCGCAACGTAGCCCATGCGATCAGTCGGTAGATCATTCTTAATTAGAAACGTACCTACACGATGTAACCGTCGTTTTGTTTTTACTTTGTTTTAAATTCGTGTCGATCATTCTACCGAACAAAATAAAAACGTTTGTATATTTCACAAAGTTCCAAGATTTCATCGTATGGCAAACGTGTGGAAATTACTACTATTTTTTTAAAAAGATTATTTGAGATTTTGGATAATGAAGGATAATGACTGTGCATTATTAGCGCGATTGCGTATGGTATACCACAGATATAGAGATAAGCTATATATGGGGTAAACGCAGCTATTATTGAGTGTTGTTCAGTCTGCTGCTATGTCAGTCGTTACGTAACTCGGTGTTCCTATTGCACACTGGATTGGCGTCTCCAGTGGTCAGTCAAAACAGCTGAAAGTGGTCTCCAAATATAGGTTATTACCAGTATTTGTGATATATAGTACACCCATGAGGAAATAATTACAATTGTATATTAAGACCTGGGTCCCGTTGCAGAAAGATATGCAAGGCAATTGTAAAGTTGCAATCCATTGCAAGTCAGAAAATCTGCGCATTTGAACCAATCAGATGTGCGCATTTAGTCACATGATGCGACTTGCAATCAATTGGAACTTTACAATCGATTGCTACTCTTTCTGCAACGGGGCCTAGAAGTAACGTGAGCTATATGCAATAGTCAGTTACGGTTTACAGCAGATTGCCAGCGTTTGGCTTCACTTTATGTTTGAGAATAAGCCTGGCTTACTCGTGACGCTTTGCAATAAGGACTTCACAAATCCAAATTTTAAGACTTCCCACGCGAATGTAAAACATTAACACCTGAATTATTCTTGTTTGTGTTATATTCGTCGTCTTCAGAAGCCATTCATGTCCCCGTATAGACCGAAATAGACTGAGGACAAATCTGGAAACTCTACGATGGAATACATGTATATTGTCGTCATTGTCAGACCGTTAAACTGTCCCTCAAAATAGAAAACACGCGCGAGCCAAAGTAGTGATTCAACCAATTGCCTATATACGAGAATCTAGTGGGCCCTGTATGTTATATGTATATTATACAGATGTTAACTGGTGGTGGAGGATATATCACCGAATATTCCTCTTCGAGGGATTTGAAATGCTATTGAGGGAAGATTAGAAGTCCCGAGACGTAGTCGAGGTACTTATTGTCTTCAAGAAATAGCTTTTCAAATCCCGAGGGAACACTCCATGATTTTCCCGACAACAAAGTTTACATCTGTTATGTTATATGACAAAAATTACACATCCTTACACTTCTAGCCTCTCTGAGCTCGATTAGAATAATATGTGGCTTCGAAGCGATATGTCATTGTGACGTCATAATACAATATCTCTTGCAGCATGTAATAATATAACACTTGCAGTCGATAGCATCGCTTTCATTGTTTGACATAGGTATAAACGAAAATTCTCCTCTATCGATATTTCGCGGCTCTTCCGTGTGATATAATAATATATGTTAACATCACATGACTGTGGTTAGCCAATCAATGGCTCGTATTTGACGAACAAAGTCAGATAACGGCAAGTGAAATGAAGATTGTTTGTATTATTGTACTTGCCCGAAACCAGTCATGAGTGGTCCCAAACAAAGAATGACATTATTTATAAGTCTGGTCACTTTGGTTTCCCAATATACACGGTTTATTGCCCAGTCATGACTGTGTATCCTATACAAGTCAATATACATGTCCGCCGTATGTATCACCCTGTCTAGAGAGGCCACCTCCCTATACATGCTATAGGTGATAGCCGTCTCATTTCTTTTGCCTCTCTTTGCAATGTCCAGGTGTGTGCCACTGTGATTGGCTGTGTGTGTATGTGGGGGGGGGGGGGGGGGGGCAATTACCTTTAATTAGGTACCATATAATATGCATCAGTAACTGAATGCCACTGGGATTACAGTCCAATCTATTCAAGATATGAACACATTATTTGCCCCTCCACACTAATTACTTGTATACCTTAATAATTATGATATTTTGCGGGGGCGGGACCGGGACCGGGGGAAGAGGAGGGGTAGGGTTGGGGGTGGGGAGGTTTCCAAAACTAATAAGATAACGTACTATACGTCACATCCGGCCACCCGTGCAAGTACTGCATACCTGGTACACGTATACAGTGACTTTATTACATACTTATCCTGCATTGTGTGCATTGTCGACATTTGGTATCAAACTTAAACCAACATCCGCCAACTAACATTTCCCTTTTTGTTTCGTGGTAATTCATTTACGTACATATTATCTTTTTGGGGGGGAGGGGGGGGGGCGGGGGGGGGGGGGGGTGGGCAACAAGAAGATCAGATGACGCGTTACGTCACTTCCGCCCACTCAAGTATGTATAAGTAACGCACTCTCGTAACACGCACACGGTGATTGTACACCTATGACGAATGCGCGCATTGAATTATGAGCGCATCTAGGTTCAAACCGGAACCACCGTCCACCCATTAGCCCTTCCTGTCACTCTGGGATTTTCTTTGTCATTTTTAGGAAATAAAGTACAAGTGGGTCCTCGGTGAGAGGGTAAAGATATATCAGTATCGACGGAGATGGAGGTTAGAGAGAGAGAGAAATTAAGATAGATAGAGAGAGTCAGGTGAAAGGTGTCGTAACATATCGATAGCTTTATCCCCGGGCGGTACTATCCTCTCATGTCCCTCTTCCGATTCAATTTGCGCGCGACGAAATTACTATAGCAACTGGTTTCCCGCCAAAAAGAGTGTACCCGCCAAAAGCAGTTTTCCTGCCAGAAAATTAGAGAGTTCGCGCCTTTGAATGTCGTCGGCGAGATCTAGTATATGAATTTTGAATGAGAACATTTGACCTCGATATTTTGCATTATGGATTATCCACAATTATCATGACCTACAATTCTACTTGTCACAGTATTATCAGTTGTAGGCTATACCTCGGAGGGAAAGTTGGTGAAAATGATCGGCAAACTCGCTGGTACGAAATCTCTCAAAGCCCTGAAACAAACGGTTGGCCAGGCTAGTTGATAATCTACTTTATAATATTGATATCCGTATTTACTGCATCATATACTGCACATGGAATATCTCATGGAGAGCGTTGATATCTTACACATATCATTGGGATAAATATAATTTGTATAAATATTTAACACCGGTCTAGCAATCCGGAGGTCTCGGGTTCGAATCCCGTTGGAATCCCATTTCTTTGCCTTCTTTTAATCACAATATATTTCTGGTCAGTTTCTCTATATGTTTGAATTCATTATTACAAAAAGCTGTATCGCTTCGGTGATCCCTCGCATATATCCCCAAGTTGATTTGTATCCTTCGGGTTTATGTCAGGTTTATAATAGCTTCTGACCATTCAGGCAATGAGAATTAAGGGGTTTCAGGGACGAGCACCGTCTAGGGTTTTCTATAGCTCAGTCGGAAGAGCACCGGTCTAGCAATCCGGAGGTCTCGGGTTGGAATCCCGTTGGAATCCCATTTTCTTTCCCTTCTTTTAATCACAATATATTTCTGGTCAGTTTCTCTATATGTTTGAATTCATTATTACAAAAAGCTGTATCGCTTCGGTGATCCCTCGCATATATCCCCAAGTTGAATTGTATCCTTCGGGTTTATGTCAGGTTTATAATAGCTTCTGACCATTCAGGTAATGAGAATTAAGGGGTTCCAGGGACGAGCAACGTCTAGGGTTTTATATAGCTCAGTCGGAAGAGCACCGGTTTAGCAATCCGGAGGTCTCGGGTTCGAATCCCGTTGGAATCCCATTTTCTTTGCCTTCTTTTAATCACAATATATTTCTGGTCAGTTTCTCTATATGTTTGAATTCATTATTACAAAAAGCTGTATCGCTTCGGTGATCCCTCGCATATATCCCCAAGTTGATTTGTATCCTTCGGGTTTATGTCAGGTTTATAATAGCTTCTGACCATTCAGACAATGAGAATTAAGGGGTTTCAGGGACGAGCACCGTCTAGGGTTTTCTATAGCTCAGTCGGAAGAGCACCGGTCTAGCAATCCGGAGGTCTCGGGTTGGAATCCCGTTGGAATCCCATTTTCTTTCCCTTCTTTTAATCACAATATATTTCTGGTCAGTTTCTCTATATGTTTGAATTCATTATTACAAAAAGCTGTATCGCTTCGGTGATCCCTCGCATATATCCCCAAGTTGATTTGTATCCTTCGGGTTTATGTCAGGTTTATAATAGCTTCTGACCATTCAGGTAATGAGAATTAAGGGGTTCCAGGGACGAGCACCGTCTAGGGTTTTCTATAGCTCAGTCGGAAGAGCACCGGTTTAGCAATCCGGAGGTCTCGGGTTGGAATCCCGTTGGAATCCCATTTTCTTTGCCTTCTTTTAATCACAATATATTTCTGGTCAGTTTCTCTATATGTTTGAATTAATTATTACAAAAAGCTGTATCGCTTCGGTGATCCCTCGCATATATCCCCAAGTTGATTTGTATCCTTCGGGTTTATGTCAGGTTTATAATAGCTTCTGACCATTCAGGCAATGAGAATTAAGGGGTTTCAGGGACGAGCACCGTCTAGGGTTTTCTATAGCTCAGTCGGAAGAGCACCGGTCTAGCAATCCGGAGGTCTCGGGTTCGAATCCCGTTGGAATCCCATTTCTTTGCCTTCTTTTAATCACAATATATTTCTGGTCAGTTTCTCTATATGTTTGAATTAATATTAAGTATGATTAGTATTAGTATTGATAATGGGCTGTAGTGTGTTAAATTAATAATGGGGGTTGTGAGGGGCCAAGACTTTCCACAAAATGGGGAATAATTGCTCTCTTGTCAAACCTTTGTTTTGTCAATATTTGTGTTATTACGTAACACTATATCTGAAGGATAGTGAAGGGGTGAGTCTTTCCACACGAGGGGGCATAATTGCCCCCTCTAAACCTTATAGCTCAATCCTTACCGTGTACATGATTAGTATAGTTAATGAGTAGATGTGTGGGATAATAATTGGGTGTATTGCGTATTGAGAGGCCGTGACATTCCACAAAGGTAATTTGTTTGTATTACATAACAGTAGTTGCATGGCAGTGAAGGGGTGATAATTTTCACAAGAGGGGGAATAACTACCCCCCCCCCCCCCCTCCCCCCTCAGCCCTAAGCGAAGCCATCGCTTAGTTCTATAATAAGTAGTGTTAATAACTGTGCTTAATATGGGGGGTAGTAAGTGGCGAGACTTTCCACAAGAAGGGGTGGGGGTGTAATGACCCCTCTGTCGACCTTCACCTGTACGTCATAGCTACGTTATTAATTAGTGGTGTTAATTGGTAGGTGTCTAGACGTATAACATCGTAACACGTAAATCCTTCGATGCAATTATGAACAGAAGTGCAAGGCTTTGGCCTTGGATGCAGTGGATAGCCATGCCATTTGCAGAATGTCGAGTTGTGACGCTGGCGCCATGAGACAGATTAACGTAATGTGATAATATTTACATGGTTTACTCTCTCATTTTGTGCAATATATTGATCCGGATATTGCAACAAATAAAATAAAACTTGCTTCCGTATAATCATCCTAACTGCATTTAAGTGTGTTTGTGTGTAATGCTCCTTCATATAAAAAGTTATATAGGATAAAAGGATATACTTAAGTTAACATTTGTTAAACTTTTCAATTAAGAACATAGCGATGAATCAGCTAAGGATTGACAAAGGTACACTATTCCATTAGTGTAAAATCTCGCGGCCCCCTTCCTCCCACCCCCCATTAAAGAAACTGTCAACAAAATAATTGACACATAAGCCAGTTTTCATTTGTATTACAGGCAGCCCCCTCTCACGGGAACAATCTTGCATTATCATTTTGCACCCCTGTTATCCCCCCATCCCCGATCTACGTGACACCGCCACGCACCGGTTATACCACCAAATCGATTTCACACGATAACTATAATTTAAATATATATTAACCATAGGTGTCCCTAGTTGTGATATAACGAGACCATATCCCGCGTGAATATCTATAATTGACACGCAACATGCATGAGATTACCGCCGGATACACATTCTATAAAATATGCAATTTAAAATTTGTTTTCCAAGGTAAATGTCTTAATTTGATCGAAAATAAGCCACGCATTCTCATGGTCGTTGTGCATGCATAGCATGTCCGCAATATGAGACGAACTTCAATGTTTCATTTGGACTAATAACAGTTTAAACGTCAATGAAGGTGATATTTAATACGCAATAATGAAGTCGCATTAATGTTAAGGCTATTATTAAAACAAAAATAACATTTTAGTTAGAGCTGAAAAATTAAAGGAAAACAAATATATAAACGACGCAAAATGTTATATCCGGTTCCTGTATCAATATTATTTCGCGTAAATTTATTAAATACTAAGTCAGTCTTCTGATTGCGTTAAAAGAGACGAGTGTAACAAAAAGTACTCTAATGATTCTCACGGCAGTGATACATAATTAAAGTGATTTGGTCGTGAAATCCAGGATGGCGCATTGCTATATGGGAGGGCGGCGCCATTTGTACAGAACCAGGCGGATCCGTGCGTCAGCGGGACACTCGAGCAACCCTCTAGATAGGGTAACATTTGGTATAATGTATACAATGTATACGCAGCGCGCGGCGTGTGTATAACCACCATGGCGTCTCGCTGTTAGCTTACTGAAAAGCTCCTCCTCTGGCACAACGATCCAGCGCCTTTAACCCGCTCAATACGCCAGTGCAGCCACAGTATTTGTGGGACCAGGACTAAATGGGTTAATGGCATTTAACGATCCATAGTGATGACGTGGCTCGACAGGTGCATTCCGCTGCGAACTATAAGCCAGTTCAAGCATAAGCTGTCTGTCATTAACTCGCAAGATATCGTAGCACTACGAAGTATTATTATGGGCTGAATTTTCACCGGTATGTTACATTTTCAGGTTTTTGTTCAATATGATGATTAAATACGACACATGGTTAACAAACCAAATTTAGTCCATGGATTACACAAATGACGTCATGTGACGCGATTTAACCCATGGTTAAACTTAACTCAGTAACTCATTAATGAGAATTCATATGGATGGGTTAAGCATAATAACAATAGCATAGCTGCACTAATGGCAGTGCATGTGTTAAAACCGTCTACAGCAGGTGGGCCAAACGGGAGCGATCGCTAGCTCTCCTTGCGCCTTGGGGTGAACGCACTATGATACCACTATGCGTAACCATGGAGAAAATCATAATAGATTATGACATGAATGAACACATTCCTACAAACTAATCACATGGCGTATGCTGGACCAAAATACCAGTCTCTTGTGGGGGGGGGGGGGGGGGCATTCATTCATAACTGTGATGTGTACTACCATTGAGCAGTAGGAATAAGACATATTGATCGGATAATGCCCCATTTTATATACTGAGGCGGTTGGTTTCTGACTAGGCGTACTTATGCTAGTCCGTCGTTTTCTAAGTATATTCATTGATTGCAAATTGTATGTAAACATTATTATTAATGCGTTAATCACAATCAGAATCAGAATAATATAATTATCATCCGTCTACATGCAAAATAGTTGCTCTACCATGTTGAAAAATGTAATCCAATGTAACAAGGTATATTATTGGGTTTGGAAAAAATAATCCATAACTGTCGAATTCTTTGCCCATACTTTTGTATTACAATCTCATGATATCAATCAGCAGTTAGATCCATTATTCATAGTTCATTTTATCATTCGTTTCTCTTTAAAGATTAGAGACCACTGGCGTAAATCTGTCCGGAAAACACAATGCATTGGGGGGTCGAGCAATTGTTCACAAACGGTTTGTGAACAATTGCTCGACCCCCCAATGCATTGTGCTTTCCGAACAGATTTACGCCAGTGTTAGAGACTGATGTATTAGTATAGTGTTAGTTTAATATCAGACGGCGGTTTGCGCTACGAAGTTTCATTCAAGAGCTTTATATGCAACGCGACAAATTAGAACGCTTGAGAACCCTATATCCGCCCCGTGCACTATTATTGACTTCACAATATAACAAATCGTTACCATCATTAGTCCACGAATTACCCACCTCGTAAAGAATTAGTAACCGATGCTAGGAATAGCTATGCGTAACGAAATAGGGTACTAGAGCTACAGAATGACGTCTCGTTTGTCGCATTATTTCGTAGAGATCGGTTGTAAAATAGAAGGAGAACAAAATAAAGAAGAAGAAGAAGAGATAACAGGGGACAGATTAGGGTACTTTTGACGTCGCTTTGGTCAAATTATCTTCGATAGATCGACTTTATATTTTAAGTGACTACAATAAAGAGAGAGAAGGGTTTATCTGTGGCGATCATTTTCCAGCCACATGAAATCTCATCAGTGTTTACCCATGTCATTCACAATGGAGTATCCCATCATCAACTCGCATCCAGGAGCGGTAGGGGTGCGGGCAAATAGGACAAGGGGAGGGGGGGGGGCGGGGTATGTTTCCCTTGTGGGGCACCCTTTACCCCAACAAATACAATTATGCTATCGTTTATAATTATCTCTTTAAAAATCTCTATCCTCACACACCCCACATGGGGGCAGTGTGGGGATAATGCTTCTCATAATCAGGTAGTAAGGAAGGGGGGGGGGGGGGGGGCCAGGAAACTCCTACAGAAGGATAGGGGGGCAATTGCTCACCCCCTGCCCATCCTTGCCCCCCCCCCCCCCCCCCTTAACGGGCCCTTAGCTCTATCACGGCTCACCGGTGTTTACCTCTCCCCTTCACGACACCCGCAACACGAGATGAAATCAATGAGCTTGGGCGAGCTCCCCTTCGTCGCGTCATTGAAAACCAGACCGAGTTTTGCAAAAACTAATCTCCCAGTTTTATCATACTTCTGTCTGCCCCCCACCCCCCCCCCTAAACAAAAAAAGGCCAAACAAAATTTGGTGTATAATATTGCGAAAAGAAATTTGCCTTCAACAATGTATATCCCCAAAGAAAACTCGTCCGCACGGCCCAAGTCAATTGAACATAATTGATTAGAAGAGGGAAGGGGGCAGGGGGCTCCGCCCCCATTTGGGATCATGGAGACCCCCTTCTCACACCTTGCTGCCGTACATAGTGCAAGAGAGAGAATGAAGGGATTACGTAACGCCATAATGTATATATTTGTTGGCCCACTGCGCCTCTATCGTGAGAGACTTTCCCCCCTCCCCCACACACGCGCTACAATCGTAATTGTCTCCACCCCCCCCCCCCCCCCCGTCTAGTCTTAACCTGGCTACGCCTCTGCCCCCAGCCCAGCACTGTCAGGCAAGCATCAATTTCAGCTCATTGGATCGATTCAGTCTGAAAAGGGCGAAATCAAATATCCCTATGATGCAATAAACGATATACGATATATCAAGGTTAGCGCGTCATGAGAGCGCGCATATTTTTTCTTTCTTTATCAATTTATTAGTATTGAACTTCTATACGAGGATGCGCCACGCAAAGAGAACATTTTTATTCACTTTGAGCTATTTTTAGATCCACATTCAGACTCGATTATTGCGTAAAACGAGAGATATATAATACGCTAAAACTGACAGGTGGGCTACATTTATGTAGGACGCGGTATGCCGTAGATTAATTTGATCCCGCCATCTCAAATCAACATCATACTCATTGAAACGGGGAGAATGCTCGCACATGTCCAAAGCAATTTGGACGAATGTTTATGATTCACATATATTTAGGTCATTCAAGCGAATGATGAATTGATGTAAGCATCGATAACATTATGATTATCATTACACCGTTTGTAAAGAGGACAAACAGGCATAGACTTTTATTTCGTTATCCTCCTTATTTAACTACGCAATGGCGAGGATGGTATAATACTCACAAGATAACATTAAAGTAAGAAAGATGGAGATGGATATCTACTTTATGAAGACAGGAACAGATAAGACTATAAATGGGGAAGGCAGTCAGGAAGAAGAAGCTAAAATGTTAAGGAAGAAGAAGAAGAAAACCACGAAGAAGAAGAAGAAGAAGAAGCCGATGATGAAGATAATGAGACAGATTAAACATACATTGAGATAACAAGACAAATAACGATTGTGTCGAAAATTTTGTCTTGAATAACAAAAAATAAACGCAATAGAAAGAGAGACGCGGGGCATCACGTCCCAACAAACCCTTCAGCGGCGGTACTTAAAGGTACTTAGTTTTCATAATTACACCGCAAGATTAACTACAAAATATACGATGGACGCACTACAATAGCGTAGCCAGCAAGTGTTAAAGTCATACCTGTAAAGTGTCCTAATCCACGAAAATTACTTGGAGCTTCCTAGTTTCTCTTCTACCGTGTTGTTTAGCTTATGGTAAGAGAAGAATAAAATAGGGTTTGATTTTTTCAAATGTCCCTTTAGTATGAAGATAATTATCATTGAAAATCATTATTTCTAAAGCGTTAATCAACGCAATTGAAAAAAAGTACAATTGTCTTAGCTGAGAACGTCCGCATGCAGCACCCGTGAGAACATTCCGGAGATTGAACTTTGAGCCGAGCGAGTTCAAATTCCATGAATTATGTACTACGTGTGTAAAAATACACGGGTGCGAATATCTCAAACGGATCATTCATTACTGCGACACAAGTATGGCAGACCATCAGTATTCGGTGATAAAATATGAACTCAATATTCGGTTTTTTCACTAGGTAAACAGTGTTCGTTTTCTTTAAAACTTTCACAAATCTTTCAATTGTATTTTACAATGATATTGATATAGGATTGAAGTCTCAAATGTCATTTTGTGCAATATCTGACACTTTACAGGCATCACTTTAACCCAGAACGGTGAGATGGAGATCCCGTGGTATACCCAGGAGCGGTGTAGGCCGGGGGCGAACATTTATCAGAAATTTGAAACATGTTGATTATTTTGTTTTTATCTCCCGAATGGGAAAGTGCGAACATGTTTCAAAGGAATACCAATGGGTTCCCGTGGGAGGAGGTTTACCTTTACCAGAACATTTCAATTGCGTTGAGTATATTTGTTCTCATTTTCCCTGAAGGGACGGAGGGGGCGAAGTGTTCGGGTAAAGGGGGCAATGCCATGGTCCCGCCATGGTACTCCCTCGGGGGATCTTACACCAGAAATTAAAACTTCGTTAAGCATTGTGTGTTGTAATTTCCTTCAAGGGAAAGAGGGGGGCAACAAGTGCCAGAGGGGGCAAATTGCTACCCCTGTCCTGACCTTAACGTCGCCACTGGCACTTACCAGCGCTTTAATTGCCAACCCGAGGTGGGTAATGTTCGCCCTTTAAGGTTTACCCTTTCTGTGATTACTACCCCAAGTACGTCCTATCGATCCTTCATTATTCAATCACACCTTTCTATTCTCGCAATTTTTGGAAAGGAATTACGTCAACGACTTGTCAGTCATTACCATCGAGAATGTTTTGTGATCCATGTACCCCAACTTTATGTCCTATCGACCCATTATTATTAAATCACACTTTCTTTTTTGGTCAATTTTCAGTAAGGAGTTACGTCAAAGACTTGTCAGTCATTACCAGTAGATGTGTCGAAGTGAAGCGCACCTTTTTTTTGCGAATGTTGTGTGATCCACACCCTAAGTATATATACGTCCTATCGACCCATCATTATTCAATCACACCTTTCTATTTTGGGGGCAATTTTCTGTAAGAGGTTGCGTCAAAAACCTGTCGGTCATTATTACCTGACGTAACATATGTCCCATAGTGAACCATGTTATAAATCGCGTATTTGTGTACAAAATCTAGGCAGATGTCTACTGCACATTAATTTGAAAGGGAAACAAAATGCGCGAATATTTACCGAGTCTTCATTTCGATTCTAGAAACCATAAATATTATTTTTTTTAACAAGATTTGTTGAGCATGTTGAGGTACATACTCAATTGCATAAATGAACAAGTAAGCAAGAGGGATAATGCAAACGTCATATTTTATGTACAAACTGATATTGAATAAAGAACTCTACAATGTGGGTATCCACAAACAAATTAGTTCGACTCTACCATTTTTGTAAGCCTTCAAAGTTTGTATGAATCAATTGTTGAAATGTAAGATTTTATACCTTCCATCGTGTCCATAGGTTTCATACTTTTTGTACGTTCGAATGTAATGTGATATGCTTTTCTTTATTAATTGAATTGCTTTTTCCATTGCTCGTGAAATTAATGGTGTACATTTCTGGCAAATCAATTTTTAACTAATGTCAATCGAGTTAGATAATTTAATCCTTCGACTAACTGGGATGGGAATGGCGACTGTAATGCAGGAAATAACATATTTGGCAATATCAAATTAATGCTACATTAATTATTGTATACCATAATCATAATGATTGTTGTAAAATCGTTTGGTATTCGAATGTGATTTGTATCTCGTACTTAAAAACATCAGCTGTAATGTCAATTATACGACTGCATGCATGGTGTCAAGCTATATACTTGCAACCCTTTTTGGATGAGCCTTAAAGATGGAAAGTAGTAACTTGCTTGCCTATTTGCATTATAATGTTTTGAAATCCTATATGACATTTAAAGTAGAACAAAAATAATGTAACATGTGCATTATTTGTAAAAAATAATTGCCTTACTTAAAATAAAATAATGCATAAATCAGTCTACCGAGGAAAAAGGCCGTATAACAATTTACCGAGCACTTACTGCGACCCTAAATTGCTTTTCAGGTGAGTTAATTCTCGAAAATTATTGAAGCTCAAGGGGATGGGAGTGGGGGCAGAGGACCCCAGTTATTAATTCGTACCTCACTGCTTCCTTTTGGTTTAAATACATAATTATTATAATCTTAAAAACTATACAAACATTAAGGTAAATTACATTGTAAGCTAATTTTAGCATTGATACTGGCTAGGCTCCTTTCCACACGAACTACCCCCCCCCCCCCCCCTCTTACCGACCTTAACCAGCCCACCCCACCCCCTCCTTTCCTGAGCGGGCTCATGCTACGCCATTTAGCATAATAATATTGATATCTAAAGTAAACAATATAATATACGATGACCGGTCACAGCCTAAATTCCTTAAATGGGTAAAGGACCGCTTTCGGCGTTCCGATATCATCGTAGAGTGGATTTGTATGATATCAATATGGATGTACAAATAGCTTTAGTCTACGTATGCTTGCAGTGGTCAGTGATAAGGTCCGGTGGGGGGGGGGGGGGGGGGTGGAATGTTTGGGGGTTCGGATTCCCATGGTGGAGCTTGCCTATAGATAATGACAATTGAACTGGTTTCATATTATGCTTTATTTTTTATTTCCACTCTATGTCGGAAAGAGAAGGCGGGACGACAATTCTCCGGACTTGTAAACAAAATAATGGCAAACGTATCAACAATCGTGTATTTACAATATGCGAATACGCGTGGGGCAAAAGTATAATTATTATGGTGTAATTTATTTCTGGTTTTGAGGTGATGAAGGCAAACATGAGGGGGCAACCCTTGTCCAACCCCTCCTGCCCCCAGCTTAAACTCAGCTGCTAGCACACAATAACAAGGGTGCTGTTATTGTTGACGGGTATACCTCAATATCTCAGGCGGACTCTTATATTTAGCGGGTTGTAATGACGATACATATCCCCCCCTTTTTAGCATGCCAATACTCCCATCGTTAACGGCACAGCTTTACCATCAATATCTGTTATTTCTATGTTGGAGTCGTTTATTGAGCGGTTTGTATATAATGACAATAAATTTCCCTCCCTTTTAAGCCTGCCAATACTCCCATCATTAACGAAATATCTTTGCCACCAATATCTGTGTTGGTCTCGTTTATTAAGCATTTGGTCATGACGATGAATTTCCCTTTCTTTTTAGCATTCCAATACTCCCATCATTAACGGCACAGCTTTACAATCAGTATTTGTTCTTTCTATATCGTTTATTGAGCGGTTAGTATACTGACGATAAATTTCCCTCCCTTTTTAGC
>JBAMJV010012543.1:47500-60855 GCA_037951105.1 Echinarachnius parma
AAGGCACAGCTTTCCAATTACTATCTGTTCTTTCTGTGTTGGAGTCATTTAATGAGCGGTTAGTAATATAATGACGATAAATTTCCCTCTTTTATAGCATGCAAATGTTATACTCCCATCGTTCACGAGACAGCTTTAACATCGATGGCTGTGTCGGTATCGTTTATTAAACGGTTGGTCATGACGATGAATTTCCCTCCCTTTTTAGCATGCCAATACTCCCATCATTAACGGCACAGCTTTACCATCAATAACGGTGTTCTTTCTATGTTGGAGTCGTTTATTGAGCGGTTAGTATACTGACGATAAATTTCACTCCTTTTTTAGCATGCCAATAATCCCATCATTAACGACACATCTGTGTCATCGATATCTGTGTAGGTCTTGTTTATTAAGCATTTGTTCATGACGATGAATTTCCCTCCCTTTTTACCATTCCAATACTCAAATCGTTTAACGGTATAGCTATATCGTCCCTTCTGTATCCCCGGTGGACTCGTTTAATGACCAGTATAGTGAAATTAGACTACAAAGCCATATTCCAATCTTAAAAAACAAGGTAATTAGTGTTGAAGCCTCATGCATGCGGGCGATGGGATGTCGGATTTTCTCTCTTTATGTGAATTAATAATCCTATATAGCTGTTTGTTTGGCACATACTTCGTTTATTTCATCAAGTATGGGGAGGGAGGTTGTCAGAGAAAGGAAGCCTTCTTCATTATGATGATTTAAAGGCAAGGAACACATTTCGAAATCCGCTAAAAACATCCCATAAAATCATCAAAATAAATCAGATTATACAGAGCATACTACATTATGTCGTGATGTAATGAAGATGAAGATAAAAGCACGCCATTGCCGGTCACGTTAATATATTGTACTGTCCCATATATTTATGTCCGCGTGTGCTTTTGTCATATACTCGAAGAGCGCAACAACAATGTTGATTTGGATGATTTGGAGTTTAATAACGGATTACCGTTGAAGCCTCACACATGCTGGCTCGTAAGCCTGTTAGATGTCTTTTTATTATATGTGCATACTTATGTTTATCCATCTTTTTCTCAGAATTCACTAAAACGCCTGTACTTTTTAAAGAAATATATTTATTCATTTATTTATGCCTAATTAATGTCCGGACGCAACTTATTTTATAACGTCTAGTAAGAGAAATGTAGACGTCAGAGCAGGGAAATGTTATTTACCAATGTCATTTAATTACATCCATTGTGTTATCATTATCAAATGAAATACAATAAATGAAGTTCTTCAAGAAGAAAATGATATCGTCTTAATTTCAAACTAGAAAGATGAAACGTAATCTTGTTTTTATTTAATCGGGCATACCATACATGACACTAAAAGACCGAATGGACAATGCGAAACTAAGATCAAGTTAAACACCACTTAAAGCACAAGAAAAGCTTGGATTTAAACATAAACTCTATCACAATCGACACAATGTCCGAATACTACTGTATATCTGAAAAAGTATGGAGTCCGTATCTATGGGCGATTATAATACGATTCGTTTTCATGGGACATCATAATTGTCATTCCTTTATTTTTGATGAACCGCATAAACTGTATAGACGGAAAAAAGAGTCAATGCATGAATATATTCAAACAATATGATCCAAATATTGTTTTCGGCGAACGTTATCTTGTATATCTATTCTCTATTTTTCAATGAACCGAACAGACTTTATCGACGGAAAGGAAACCATTAATATATTTATATTCCAAATATAGTTTTCACGGAAAAGTATCTTCTTTGTCCTCTATTTGTAATGAACCGTATTAAGCGGATCGATTAAATGGAGCCCATGAGCCATACATACATGTATTCACATTATCGACAGGCTGTTTTCCCGACAATTAAAGCGATGATGATTTTATATTTAATTATTCAAGAACCTTTGGGAAATGAAGCTAATTATGTCCATCCCGCCTCGACCTTGAACCCGCCCAAGGTGTGACTTTAATTAGCTGAGCCACATAATGAGGTTGCATGCGTGCAATATTTGCGTTGTGCGTATTTACACGTAGACAAGATAATACATACATGTATTCACATTATCGACACGCTGTTTTCCCGACAATTAAAGCGATGATGATTTTATATTTAATTATTCAAGAACCTTTGGGAAATGAAGCTAATTATGTCCATCCCGCCTCGACCTTGAACCCGCCCAAGGTGTGACTTTAATTAGCTGAGCCACACTTGTATATAATGAGGTTGCATGCGTGCAATATTTGCGTTGTGCGTATTTACACGTAGACAAGATAATGTAATTATGTGTTGCTGTTTTTTTTTGCAAAACAAATCGTCACACATAATTAACTACATTATATATGTACAAAATAACAACTGTTGTCGTTTTTAGTTTGTTTTATTGTTGACAAATATTATGACCACATTACTTTTAATAATGTTAAATCGACCATTATTACGTTATAGTTTTGTAACAATGATAAGTCTCCAATTAACACGGAAGTTATTTAGTTTTTTCTGTAAAATAAGTAAAGAATTAAAGAAACCATTACGATCAACAATTGAATTATCATTTCTACTATCGGTACGCCCGTATATATGTCATCCTATAAAATTCTCTCCTTTGGAGCATGAGCCAGTCTTGTTTTTGTATGGAACACCGTACACTATATTTGCAACTTAAGACCTGTAGGACGCTCTTAAGTAATTCTATAAAGGCTCATTTGGAGCTTGGAAAAGTCTCGTTTTTTATGGAACACTGTGTACTATCTTTCTTACCCGTGACGCTTACCCGTGATCTTTAAAAAACTCTCGTTTTTAGCCGATGAAAAAGTCCGTTTTTATGGAACACCATGTGCCATTTTCCCTTTTCCCTCCTCGGACATTACTACAGTATATACGATGCAATATATACACTTTCTGTAAAAATGTCTTGTTTTTATGGGCCACTGTGTACTATCTTCCCCACTTGGGACGATCCCATAAAACACTCTCATCCGATCGGTAACAGTCCGGAAACAAGGTCATTACCGCATCGATCCAATTAATATCACCATGCTTGTTTGCACATACTACCGCTAAGAAGAAGAAAAGGTACCCTTATGGCCTTAACCCATTCAGGGCGAGTTGATTTTGGTATAAAGCCCGGCGCAGACAGAGCCGACTCGACCCGATCCGACTGGTTTCAATCAGGCTAGAGTTGGGCCCGGTCGGTCGGAGCAGATTTATCGCGTTGAATCGGTCCCAACTGGCATCCGACTGTCTCTCGACTGGCAAAATGTGTGTCGCGAGGCACTGAAAACTGATCCGATCGGAATGACAACCAGTCGAGTCGGCTCTGTCTGCGCCGGGCATAACATGCATTCAGCATTATTACTCAGGCCATGTATATTCAAGACCGGTCATGAATGAGTTAAAATGCAGGGCGTAACAAGTTTGAATTGGGAGGGGGGGGTCAAAAGGGGGTTGATGGTTCAGTCTTTGTACTGAAGAAAAAAAAAAGATTATGTTATTAGATAGCCGCGCTTTTCTTCAGTACAAGATCTCGGTATAAGACTCCCTATCTTTTGAAAACAATCGTTGGAATTCCATATTTATGATGAAGTATATGCCGTTCCTACCACCCTGTATGCAAATGATTCTTTTTTTTTTGTAATGCGTTTTCATGAGATCATACAAAATGAATTGCGGCGCAAAAACTCTGTATTATTATAGTGATATATGTTACCATACATGCCATAAGACGATTGTAAAACTTCACGTCTGTAAGTTTTCTATCTTCTGTTAACATCATTTTCCAACAGGGTGGATGGGTTGGTGAGTGTGTGTGTGTGTGTGTGTGTGTGTGTGTGTGTGTGTGTGTGTGTGTGTGTGTGTGTGTGTGTGTGTGTGTGTGTGTGTGTGCCTGTGTGTTTGTGTGTGAGGAGGTAGGGACGGGGGAGGGGGAGGGGGGGGGGGGAGTAGGTAAACCATCTAGTACCCAATCTTGACCGCACCAATACCCCGCTGCGCGCCCCCCGGTGAAGAGGTCGACGTAAAATCCTCGAGTATCAGCGAAAATTCCGGGGTGACTTTTACGGCTAGGTGATCAATTCAGCGCTTCGCCGCAGCGAGCCGGCTGAGTAAACACCCCGAGAAACGAATCATGTATGAAAGGGTTTTCTTTACAAAACGAAGTATCTTAATTCTGCTAAAAATAAAAGGAAACACTTTAAGTGAGACATCCATTGTATAACAGATAAATTTAACAAAAATAAGATTATATTTCGCTAATTATATCAAAATGTATTGTGAAGTGATACTATTCATATTAGCTTCAAATATATACCTTGTATACAATATCAAATTATAATTTTAAAGTGATACAATACATTTGAATATAATGAGATACGTATTATGAAGTTAAGGCTAATTTTTCATTAAACAATGGGGGCTTTACTCAAAATTTTCGAAAGAGCATTTATTACGTTATGTAACTTTATTAAACTGTTCATATCTCAGCCGATCTAGCGTAATGAAGGTGAATCACGTTATGAACGTTATAAATGGAGCACTTGGTATACGGCCACAAATCCTCTCCCCTCTACCAAAAAAATGAACACGCAACATTATGTATAATTATTGGGATGCCATATCCCCATTTTCGTGTGCAAAGATTGCATATGAAGAACTTAATTCCAAAAAGCGCTTAATCCGTGTTTTCAACTTTGGAGTAAAGCAGGTTTCTTGTTCAGACTTTGTACTTATGTCTATGGTAATAGTAATATAAAAATGGAAAGTTCCAATTTGTTTATTTTCATTGTGTAATTTTTCCTAACATTTGGATTCCAGGTAGCTACGTAGCTTATTAATGTACTGATATCGCTAACTCATTTTTGTATAGAAAGTGGATTCACCACCTTTAGGAGCTAAGCTCTTCATAATATATAGGTCATAATTCCGTAGAATTAAACAATTCTGATATCTGGATATAAATAGGTATGAAACAGGAACACGGCGTATAACCGTGTGGCGATTTTAGATGGGATCAAAATGGGCCTCAGGGAGAGTATATATTGCACTTGATAATGCGAGGTAAATCGATCGCTGAGACGTCTGTAACCTTTCGTTCTTAGAATAGTGACAATAATTATCATGCTCTCATTTTTTCTCCTTTATTTAACTCAACCTTTTCTCTTCTAAATATTATAGTAATCCATAATTATAGAGTTGGTACACCAACGCAGAAAGAGATTTATTACAATCGATTGTAAGTTACAATTAATTGTAAGTCAGATCATGTGTTCTAAACGCGCGAATCTGATTGGTTGAAACGCGCAAAGTTTCTGACTTACAATCAGTTGTAACTTACAATCTCTTTCTGCAGTGGGACCCATATCTAGCAAAAAATGGTGGGGGGGGGGGGGGGGGGGGCTGACAGAGGGTGCAGTGATCATATACTGTGGGAGGGGGTTCCCTTTCTAAGGTATAGGGAACTTTGGGAATTCTGTATAATGATTAAAAACGAGCTTTAGAACGTCGAAGCATATGAACAGTGCAGGGGCGTCGATCCGTTTTTGCGATTGGGGGGGCGAAATTTGAAAAAAAAAAAATTCCAGAGTCACCACAGAGAGAGCAAAAAGCCCCACATTGGAATGCCCGGATATGCGCTCATCGAAAGTGTCTTCATGGCTCGAAGACCTGACTTTGGGGGTCACCCACATTTGGGGACAATAATGGGGGTCCAGGGGGCGGAGCCCCCGGAAGCTTTTAGATTTCAGACATTTGCAACTCCTATCATGGGTGTTAAAATTGTATAAAATAGTGAACCTATACTCGTAACGTATTTTTAAGGGCATATAGCGAGGAAAATATTGAGCCTTGTATGAGATGGATTCACGTGATCCTATACTATAGAGCCATCGTTATAGTCTAGGGCATTGGGCTCCCATGAAACTAAGCAAGGGCGTAAACAACTTTTCAAAAGTGGAGGAGAGACATTGCGAGGAAGCGAAGCGACCGAGCGGGGGAAGGTGTGGGAGGGGGTTTCCCCTCCCACAGTAGGGAGCTTTTGTATTTTTGGGCGTGAAATTGTGCGATTTGGTGCACACCCGAGACAGAAATTTCTCGTAATATGAAGTATGGAACCAAACATACATAATGACAAAGGGAGGGGGACAATCTTCTCCACTTTCAAATGTGGGGGGAAATGATATTCCAATTGGATTTGCGTTTAGCGCATATGGACCGATTTGACTGAAAGATATATTTCAGATTATTTTATTTTCTGTGACGGTGTGCTATCTATAGATGAGGGTTTAATAAACTTTGTTTGAGGTGTGCTTTTGAGAAATTACACTGCCCAACACATTTCGAAAGGTGAGTTCCCACAACCCAATTTAAACTTGCAATATGAGAAACTGTACATGCGGCAAAAAGGAGATTTACAGTCCTTTTCAAACTAAAAACGGCTATTTTGAAGATTAATTATTGATGAATGTGTCTTTCCCGTCTTTGGCATTATATCACTCGATTTTTTTCTTTCTCATTTTCGGAATTATTGGGGGGGGCGAAATGATATGTTCGCCCCCCAATATTTTCATTGGGGGGGGCGACTGCCCCCCCTGCCCCCCCAGGATCGACGCCCCTGGAACACTGACATTTTATCACAAAGTCTTCTGAAAAAGGCGAATGATCAACTATTATCATTTAATATATTAATGTAAATTGGGCTTGAGGGATTGATGCGGCCTCACCCCCCCCCCCCCCCTTCCCCTCCATATATCTCCCTAATCTGAACGACAATGCGTTGGGTTACAGTTAAGTCATCCGATGTCATGTTTGCAAATGACACTACAGTTTACGCATAGTGCCGCAATAATATTATAGCCGGCGATATAACATAGAACGGGTTAAACGTGATACAGAATATGATGACCGATATATTATTTCAATCTGGCCTGTTTTCTATTCAGATAAAGGGTCATGGTTTATCGGGCAGAATAAATGCGATATCAATATTCATAATTCACTGGATCTGGGTGCGTTGGATTTGGTGCCGTATCAATGTTCCATTTCTCGTCTGAGAACTGAGTGATACAATATAGGATCCAGTTCTATATCATGTTTTGTCATTGTATATCTGTCTTTTGGAGCGTTACTTTGTAGACTAGTTCTATAATTATTATGTTGACTTTGATTTTGACCCGACATAAAAGCAGCAACAGTTATTCATGGATTTAATTTCAATTATTCCGGTTGAGAATGAGGTTAATTTAACTAACTAACCAACAACAAAAAACAGACAAACAATCAAACAAACATGCAATTAACAAATAAAACAAACAAAAACACAATCACCCAGACAGACAAATGGATAAACAGGCAAAGAAACAAACCAGTAAACAAGTTCGTCTGTTTAAATGCAAGATAAAACTAGACATGGTTAGGGAATAATTGCGTCCACCGACAAACACACATTTCTAAATTTTGCCTCTCGGCTAAAATAGTATCACAAACTAGGTTGAAAATAAACAAACAGACAAACAAATATATAGCTATATCCCTAATTTCCCACATCCCTTAAACTATTTCAATGAATAATATAATATGTTTTATCCCTCCTAATTAATCGTACTCGGCCGGTTATAATTTCAAAGGGCCGTATGCAGGTCGCACATTGCGCATTAGGCATGGACGGATTAAAGTGTTCCGCGCTCCCCGCCAAATGTAACGAACTTGGAGTTATTAGAATAAACTAATCTCGATTGCATTTTTCTCAACCTCTCGAGAGAAAAATATCCCGGGGCTAATGATATTTTTGTTGATTTAATTTGAGAAGCATGAGTAAACTAATCCTAATGATAGAACGATTCTAGGTCGTTTTTATTGGTCTCTATACGAACGTATGTTCTTTGCGTAACCTTTCGGACATCTGATTACGTATTATTATTATCAGCACCGCACGATGTTATGGCTTATTCTAACATCAACAGCAAAACAATCATAACGAATTAATTTGGCGCGTTCATCTTTTAAAACAAAATATGATTTATGTCTGAAGCAACATGATTTACGCGAACACAAATACTGAAATCAAATTTTGATAACATTATGATTGATAATTGATAATGCGTAACGATTTAGGTAGAGGGAATTTGGGGGGAAATCGGAAACGTGACATTTTGACGCGGAAAGATTTTCGCAAACAGAAAATACCGCGGAAATAAGAAGGTTGGCATCTTGATTTGGTTCTGCTTTCGGTCACTGTACCGGAAACAAGGTAGTTTAAACAAATCATGAACGACAAAATGTCAAAGTATTCAACGTTCACTGACAGAGAGAGAATCACCGTATTGGCAATATTTATATATCTTCTTTAAGAAAACAAAATTGTATTTGCTAGACATTTCTATATACGTTCTGTCAAAAATTTAAACAAAAATCAATTGAAATGTCGCTTGCCATAAATTGCAAGGATTTCCTGTTATATGCATCGTTGAAATATTTGAAGGAAATTGTTTTACATTACCACTATCTACTTAAAGTGAGGCCTGTACAGTGTCTAGCTCCACGAAAATTACTTGGAGCTTCCTCGTTTCTCTTCTACCGTGTTGTTTAGCTTATGGTAAGAGAAGAATAAAATAGGGTTAGATTTTTTCAAATGCCCCTTTAGTATGACGATATTTATCATTCAGCTCAAAAGCGTTAACAAACGGTCATAGATCTCATAAACGTCTGTTGTAAAAGCTGACGCATATTTTCGCTTTTTTAACCAGGAAAGCAGTGTTCTTTTTTTCAATGAAACTTTCACACATCATTCGGACATATCTTACAATGATTTTGGTACAGGATTGAAATCTCAAATGTCATTTTGGGCAATATCTGACACTTTACAGGCCTCACTTTAATATTATTTATAAGAGCAAATGAAGATAATACAATCAATATAAATACATTGAGAGGACCGTATTATAGAGTTCTTGAACATCTACCAAAGATAATATCGTAAATTAGATTTACACGAGGAAAGAACGATAAATAAGATAAATCAATAACGACGTACAAGGAGGAGAATATAAATTCCTAATCAGAAGTAACAAACTTAAATGGGATTTTTTTAAATACTGTACTTACGACTTGCTACCAAATACTAACCAGAAGTCAACCAACTTAAAATGGGATTTTATTTTATACTGTACATACGACTTTCTACCAATTACTAACCAGAAGTCAACCAACTTAAAATGGGATTCTTTAAAATACTGTACTTACGACTTTCTATCAATTACTAATCAGAAGTTGACCAACTTGAAATGGGATTTGATTTTATACTGTACATACGACTTTCTACCAATTACTAATCAGAAGTAACCAACTTAAAATGGCACGTTCTTAAATACCGCACATACGACTTTCTGCTACTGTCAGTAGAGCCAGACGCAGTCTCAGTCGAATAACCGTCGAAACGGAGACTAATATCTCGGTCTAATCAATTACAAATGAAGAACCATTACGAACATGGAATGACATGGGGGTGTTTCACAAAGATTCGTAATTGAACCTAACTCTCAGTTGGATCTAACAATTATGGAAAGCCATCAGTTCCTTTGTAAAAATTGTTGAAACAGTTCTTTTTGAAAAGGCATTAATTTAGATAAAAATCAGTAATATTTGTTATCATCAAGGAGCCTTGAAAGTATTGTTATACAATCTAAAATACTTTTGTGTTACTTTTTGTTGTTGTTGAATATGTTTGCATTCCAAAGCTACAGTACAACGGCTTTCCATATTTGTTAGGTTCAACTTAGAGTTAATTTAAACTTGTGAAACACCCACATGATGAATTATCGGCACCGGAAGATCGGGGACCTAATAAACCCTTTCCGCTTAGGGCAATATCAAACGAATCAGACCTCACCCAGAGATTAAAATCTCGGCTTTTAATAATAAGCATCCCGAAATAAACTGCCAAATTTCACGTTTTAATGGATAATCACGAGTGTGATACATTCCGTCTGCTGGAAAACTAGATTATATCCTACTCCAAGAACGGATTTGTTTGCAGTACAGATAGAATAATGAAAAAACACGACACTTAATTACGTATGCAGGTCAAATATAAAAAAAATATATATACCACATATACCACATACAATTAGGCGTGAGGAGTACGGGGGCAAAGAAATGAGACAAGTGACAAAGCAAATTTATATCATGTTTTTTCTCAAAATTCGTCCTTGAGGAGGAAAGAAATCATGGTGAACGAATGCCATTGTTGCCTAGCACTCCTATTATAGACATGTCACACTGCATGCAGTGTATAGACGTGCTATAATCACGATAATGGCAATTTGATATTATCTAAATTAGGTTATAAATGGGGCTCGGGGGGTTGGGATGGGTGTATGGGATGGGGGTCTCAGAGTGAGTTAAGGATGGGGGGGGGGGCGGGGGCGGGGGAGGGCAAGGGGGTAGGGTAATGTAATTGAAAACAGAATGTGTGATTTTTAACTCTGTATGATATATATGTACCATCATTTAAATAGGACCCCGTGGAAGAACAGAACCATCGTGTTGATGGTTCTGAAACGGGCTATCCTCCCGATAATAATTGTATATAATATGCAACATACAAATACAATTTCTTCTTTTATGACTCTGTAATATTACTTTTGTTAACATCTTTGTATATTGTTTTATGTATAATGTTATGCTATTGTTGTATTTTTACTTTGATTCGGAAATAAAAACAAACAAACAATACATGCATATACAGGACTGTACACAATATCCGGAGAGAGGACGTTCGGTGCTAATTCGCTAATAAAGTACAAATAGTACTTCATTATCGCAAAGGAAGCAAAACTCGCATCTATTACCAAGGTCGATCGAAGTGGTAATGATTTGAAACATGGATATCATGTCCTTAGTTGTTATTGTAAATGGTTTTGGTTTTTATCAAAGTTTTTCCACGACAATTTGGCAGTTTTCCAAAGGCTGTCACTTTGGCTTTATAAAGTGATCCATGTACTTTGTCTAACGCTACGAAAATTACTTTGAGCTTCTACATTTCTCTTCTACCGTGTTGTTTAGCTTGTAAGAGAATAATAAAATAGGGTTAGATTTTTTTAAATGCCCCTTTAGTATGACGATATCTATTATTGATAATCATTCAGCTCAAGACCGTCTACAGACGGTCATAGAGGTCACGTTCGAATCTACGGCAAAGAACTTAGAATGAATTGTAAATCTGACGCAAATTTTCGCCTTTTAAGCCAGGAAAGCAGTGTTCCATTCCAATGAAACTATCACACATCATTCAAACATATCTTACTGTGATTTTGGTATAGCATTGAAGTCTCAAATGTCCCTTTTGGCAATATCTAACAAAGTAAATGGATCACTTTAAGGCCGAAGTGAAAGTCCATGACATATTCTAGCTGACGCGGGCGCCTCGTGTAATAGCGGCGCTATGTACACAGCGCAAATTGTGCGTGAATGTACATCCGTTTCAATCAGCGTACACTGATTGCCATTTAATCCACCCACATACATGTATACACCAGGAATCATTCTTCAAACTGAAGATAACATCGGAGAATGAGGGTGATCCAGTTCCTGTCCAAGTAAAGCCTTTTCTCTAAAGGTATAGTTCGGATTTGTAAAACAGACGCGCGCGGTGCCATCTAGCGAACGCCTTGCGCACGGTGCGAAATACACACATGCTCAGTGGTACGTAGCGTGCACAAAGCACAAAACTATTCTAGTTAAAAATGGCAAAGCGGGTTGCGCGGTTCAGCCTTCCTACGCATTATATTCTTGACGATATACACAACACAGATATTTTTTAGTGGCAGATACATACTTTAGATAATAGCACATTGCCATTATCATGATTATAGCACGTCTATACACTGTATTAATACATGCAGTGCGACATGTCTATAATAGGAGTGCTAGGCATGCAATGGCATTCGTTCACTATGGTTTCTTCCTTCGGCTCGTTGTCTCACCAAGACAAGGACGAATTTGAGAGAAAAAATACTATCTATTTGATTTTTCACTTTTCTCTTTTCTGTGTCCCCTACTCCTAGCCTTTTGGCAACGCCTCATGCTAAGTGTTAGAAACGACAGCTGAACACTACACAGCCGCGTACAGTATGAAGAGATCATGTAGTATTCAATTAGTGAGTCGTGCATGTGTTAGGCGCGTTCGACAGTCGTTCCTCCCAACACAGACGTGAGGCCCTGTCAAAAGGCTCCTCGACCCTATTTTCCCCCTGTTAGAATTCTGACTGCGCGCAACGTGGAGTTAATCAAGTCAAGTCTTGTTGAGGCGCCGCGGAGATTTAACACATTGGCCCGTCTTCACACCAGTAGGTTAATTGGGTAATTTAGAGTACTAGTTGAGCTTATAACGTAAAACAAAGACATTATGCTGTTAACAAAGCCTACATGATCAATATTATTTGTCAAGAACATAATGAATGACCTTGATGAATATAGTGTTAGAACACCAACAGTGTTATACATGCGATGGTTCCAACGTGAGTATGTGACATAACCGTAAATAAAAACTGCACTCTTATTCCTGTATGCCAATACATGAAATAAATCTCATGGGTACACACAATCAAGACCAATTCATATGAAATTTTACCAGTACGTAAGCAATCGGAGAAGAAAAAAAAGTTCACTTTCATAAGTCCTTACTATAATATGTTATTTTCACAACCAATCACTAATCAAAATACTCATTTTTGTAGGTGAAAGAATAGGATAACTCGGGTTAAATCACGTAATGTGACGCCATAATAGTCCACTGAGTTAACCAACCTAGAGTTATATTAAACCCTCCGGTGATAACTCATCATATAAGAGAAACAGAAGGGCGCTAATTTAGTCACTTTTGTCACTCCGAAGATAATCATGTTTCAAGTTTGAAAACCATGTTGAAAACAATGTAGCTCTCGTTCATATTTTGTGGAATGTTCCCCAAATTAGACATAATTATTCTGCTAGGATCGAAAATGTAGGCCCTATTTTGACTCTCATTTATTACTCAGGCATTGTAGATTTCAGCAGTTTTCAGCAGTACTTTTGCATCATAATTATTATCTGAAACATTTGAATCACGAAGAGTATAGACTCTCACTTACAAGATGATATATGCATTACTCAAGTTAGCCTAAAATCGACTTAACGCCCTTCTCACTCTCATCCAGCTATCAAATGGGAACAAAAGGGAATTACATAATATATGTAAAGTCACTTCACATCTACCGTAGACAGCACATCCAGTATGTGGACCCTGTTCATTCATGATTCTGGAATCCCCACATCCCCGATTTGGTGCACATCACACAAACAGCAGAGCAAT
>JBAMJV010012544.1:0-74795 GCA_037951105.1 Echinarachnius parma
TATTTCAGCCGTTTCTGAACCGATCTTGATCAAATAATGTTTATCTGTCATTAAAATGGTATGTTCTTCGAATTTGAACGTCATATCATTATTTCACAAAAAAATATCGGGGAGGCACTTCGGGAAATACCAAATACTCCGATACTACCTTTAACTTTGCAAATATTGTCTGATTTTTTAATAACGGCATCTCAATTTTGATTTTACCTAACAAGTGGAGGGTTTTGCTATATCATGGTCCACATTTATTACAAAATGATAGATTGATGAGGAGGTCTATCATTGGGATTTTTTGTAATTATTTATTTATGTGCACTAGTGGACAGATATGGGATGACGTCACGATGAGGACAATTTAAAGATTATTATCAATTTTGCCACCACAAATCGAGTTTGAGACCCTCTTGGATTCATTGTATTCATAAAGACTGGAAGCTTGTGTATGATTGGAAACAAATACTGATGGAGTACATGTATTTTGACATAACCTGGCTAGAATAAACATTATTTATCTGTTATTCCCTATCCATTTAAACAATTTATTTACTTGATGAAACATTTCATGTACATTTTTCACTACAATAGTTAAATTTTGAAATTAATTTTTTTAAATTTCCAGGTCGACCCTGGTTTTTCAGTGACACCAGACCCCATCACGGTTATTCTCGGAGGGACAGCTACATCCTTTGTGAAGCCAATGGAGCCACCGCTTCTACAATAGACTGGCTTAGGTCCCACAGAGCAGTGTCATAACAGTAAGTAAAAAAAGCTTATTGGGTGGTTCCATCTGATTTAGGGGGTTTCTAAAATTTTCTATAATCATATAAATAAATCAATTACTTTTTATAGTAGAGTTAAAGAACTGCAAGTTAATTCACCATCAAAATATGCAGCAGTCCACGAAGGATACATGCTGGGAGGACAAATGCTTGGGACGAAAACCAAGAATCACTGCTCTTCACATTTTTAAGCAGATAACATGGTACATCATTTATTTTTAAATTTTCATATAGACTTGAGGCAGATTCACAGCTACTGCAACTCGACGACCATCACAATAACAGTCTGGACAAAAGATAATGTACAGTAGTCTAAGGAGGATCAGACAAAAACATGGCGTCGTTTCCTTCTAATTTTCGTAATTTGAACGTAAATGTAAAACGTTGCAACTTTCTTTGTTACATTTTTCCTGTAGACTGGAGGCAGATTCACTAGCTACTTCACCTAGACTAACCATCACAACACGCAGCAGTCGGACGTGGGATACTACACGTGCCGGGCGACAACGCTAGGGGCGGAAAACACAGGCCGACCTCTCTGCTCACGGTCAGCGATCCCTCGCGGCGGATCATCTTTACGACGAGCCACCGGATCAGTCGGAGGTCGTTGGAGGAGGGTGACGTTCCCGTGTGCTGCATCGGGCAAACCCATACGCCTAGGGTGGATTGGAGCAAGGTTAGTTGAGTAACCGTAAAAACCACACCTGTGTATTAACCGCACCCTAACTTTGGTTATCATTGAAGGAGAAAACATTTCTAAATGATAAAACTATGCTGGAAATCTTTTGCAACATAATCAAACTATACACACATCCCATGCTTTCCCCTTGTTATCTCTTACTACACAAAACACTAACACAATTAGTCTCATAAACTTGTCTGATTGGAGCATAATCATAACAGAAAAGCCTATAGATCAAGCTGTTTCACATAAACTGATAGTATAACCATGTGGTATTTTCACACGAAATATGTAACTCTATGTCTTGTGTATTATAGTATCCGTTCCCCCCCCTTTTTGCAAGTTCTTTGGTTTGTAAAAAATGGGTGCGGTTAATACCACCCTTTTATTCAAGTAATCGATAATCATACAGGCTATGCTTATGCCTTGGAAATGGTAGAATTAAAATCTGAAATGTATACATCTTGGATGTTTATTTATTAGAAATTTCTGGGATCATTTGCTGGTGTATTTTTAAATAGTGGGGTTTTTCCCAGACCGGTCTGGAAGGTTGGGTCATTACCAGAGAGAAAGGGAACTTTTTCAGGAAATCCCACACCTACTAGGCAATTATACAACATGAACACTATGAATGAGAAATGCATCAAGGCATAAGACAAATACAGTATTGGGTTTGAAAACCTTGAATTGTGATGGAGATCAAAAAAACGTACCTCGATATGTGAATTCCTTCTTGCTACTTAACATTTTGTCAAACTAGAGTGTTTATTCTGACAATCTTTTTCGTAAATTAACGAGAACAATTTCAATAATAATCTATTATTTTAAATATTTCTTTTTGTAGGAGGATGGTGATCTGCCGACAGATTCGTATTCAGGAGCCTGCCCTCGGGTGGTTGAGAAATAGTCAGTCTTCAGCATCCGACAGGGGGTTCTATGTGTGTACGGCCCACCAACTCACTTACAACAGCGGCCACTAGGGTAACAACTCATAGTGCAAGGTATTATGTCTAGAACTATTTTTGTTCCTGCAGCATTTTGCTGAAATTCTATGTCTTTTCATCTAAAAACCTGATTTTAATAGATATAAACATTTTTAATAGATTTGGCAACTAAATATTGTTCAACTATTAGAGAACAATGTTGATTCATACCTGTTAAGCTCATCTAGAAGTAAGTAGGCCAGTAAATTTTATATATCGGAGGGCAAGTCAAATTTTAAAATGGATGATTTTACTTTCCCAAACGGGCTAGTACAGAAAACAAGTAAGAGGGAAGGCTTGTCAAAAGTAATAATTCATTTCACTTTTTTATTCATTCATGTAAACAGTGGCACCTAGTTTCCCTGAGCTGCTGTCCAACATGATAGTGGAATCAGGAGACAGAGTCCAGTTTGACTGCATCACGGAAGGTGTGCCCACCCCAGCAATCGAGTGGACTACCCGCTTCCAAGTAGGTAGTTTGTTTGAGGATGTAATTCCCACATTTGTATAGGGTGATGATTACATTGGGTAGAGTTTGGTAGATTTTTAGAATGTTCTGATTTGCATTTTAAAGTGATGATAATGTTCTTTGCATTGTACTGTATCACCAGAGTTAGGTCAATATTGAGAATGCTTTTGCTTTTTTTATGGGTGATGGTGATATAATGTTTTGTTGTTGCTGAATGACAGATACTAATCAGGAAATTAGGATACTTTCAAATTCACTCATAAATATATCAATAACGAAAAAGAAATCTACAAACATTCTAAACCAGTTTGCATATTTCTAATGATAAGAGGAAAAGAATAGGCACCATAGAGCTGGCTAAAGTCTTGAATGTGAGGCTATATTCTGAATTAGTCCTGAAATTAACTTTTAGTTATTTTCCCTGCATGGCTATCACAATTTTAAGACTTTTCAAATCTTTTTGGACAGGTACCCTTGCGCCTTCGAGCGGTCTTCAGTCTGGAGTGGAGGTACTCGCCAATGGGCTCATTGGTGATAGTAAGCGCCACAGAACAGACATGCTGGAGTCTATAAGTGTTCGGCAGGCAATTCTGTAGCTTCGTCCAGTACAAGTGCATCACTAACAGTCAGAAGTAAGTATAAAATCCACTGTTTGTTTGTATGTTTGTTTTTCATTGCAAATGCAATTGCTGAGGACTTAAATGTCACAGTGTATAGTTGTCTTGATATCATTGCTCTAGATAGCTTCATCCACTACAAGTGCTTCACTTACAGTCAGAAGTAAGTATAAAATCTACTGTTTGTTTGTTTGTTTCTCATTGCAAATGCCATTGCTGATGAACTAATGTCGTGGTGTAATAGTTGTCCTGATAGCCACGTTCTAGCTTCTTTCACTACAAAGCATCACTTACAGTCAGAAGTAAGTAAAGAGTCTGTGGTTCAATTGTGTGTGTGAAGCTTGTTTCCTTGATTGTTTTGTATGTTTAATTAAACAATTTTTTTTTTATTTGTGTTTGTTTGCTTGTGTCACATTGGTTGAAGCCAGTGCTGAGAACAGAGATGTTGCTGTGTATAGTTATACTTCCTGCACTGCAAGTGCATAACTGACAGAAGTAAGTTAAGAGCCCTGGTTTGATCAAGTGTTTGGTTCGCACCCGTTATAAAACATCATCGCCAAACAACCAAACAGTCATCGAGGGGGAGACAGCGACATTTGAAGTATCAAGCTGTTGCCACATCGCAAATCTTGCATCTTTCAGTTATAAAAACACCCCAAAATTAAGTTCTTCAAATCATTCTTAATATAAGCTATTTTCATTTGTTTTATAAGGGCGGCACCTGTCATAACATCATCGCCAAAACGACCAAACAGTCATTGAGGGGGAGATGGCGACCTTCGGAGTGCCGCGCAGACGCCACGCCGCAACCGTCCATCTCTTTGGATGTTTGGGCGGTCAGCAGCTTTTGGACTGACCTCCAGTTTGAAGTCTTGGCAAACGGCGATCTGCGAATCAATAACGTTGAGAAGTCGCTGGAGGGAATGTACGTGTGTAGAGCGGAGAATGCGTTAGGGTCATGGGATGTTTCAGCCTTTCTCACAGTGCATGGTATGTATGTTATATTGGAGATTATTTATAGTGAGATTCTATCAACCGTACTTAGATATATGCAATGTAATGATTGAAGCATTAACTTTTTCACATAAAATACACTTTAACCATCGGAAACGTTCATGTACTGTTAACATTTTTAATCATTTCTTGTCAAAATAGGATAAAGTAACTTCAAACTATTTAAAATATTTCTCTGCTAGTACATTGATGTACATGTGTGTATAATGTTAGTTTTACTTAAGAAAATGTTTTTGTGTATATGTTTTTCAATACAGGGTGGCCCCAAAAAAACGGAACGGGGCACTTCCCAAAATATAGTAACAAATGTATTATGTCCATCGGATAGGGTGTCTTTTCAAATGAACAACGATACCAAGAACAGTCAATTTGGTCGTGTAGTTTTTGTTTTAGGGCGCTGTGACTGACACCATGTCAGGTTCTCTTTTTTGTCAATTGTTACCGAGCCAGTGCTTAATAGATCGCACGTACCGCCTTTCATAGCGTTGAACAAGGCACGCCATTGTTAGTGTGCACTCAGACGTGTGCCGAGAGAATGGGCATGTTCGTTGAATGGTATTACGGGCAGGGAGTGCAATTTAACTGGCATTGACTAGGTAAAAATAGGCACCTGACATGGTCTCACTCACAGCGTCCTAAAACAAAAACTACACGACCAAAATTACTGTTCTTGGTATCGTTTTTCATTGGAAAAGACATTGGTACTATATTTTGGGAAGTGGCCCGTTCCGTTTTTTGGGGGCCACCCTGTATAATGTTGAAACAAATCTTAATAAATGTTCCACATTCACAGTTCCTCCACAGTTCACCACCCACCCCTTTGACCAAGTGGTAGATCCTGGGTCAAAGGTCACACTGGACTGTGAAGCATCTGGTGACCCCACCCCATCGCTACAGTGGCAGAAGGATGGTAGTCCTCTTGTCTTGGGTGAGTTGAAAAAAATAGTATTTGAAGTTAACCTGTTTCCTACTATTTATATAGGAAAAAAATGTACTACGGTATGTAGTTCTTTCAAGCTCAATTTACTTGCTTATTTGTGTTAAATTAGATTATTTCTGTTCAGTTATCCCATGTTTGACTTCACTTCATTTTTTTTTTTATGACATCACTGTTGATGATTTTATATACTTTGGGTTGTTTCAGGTTTATATGATAACTTCTGATTATCACAAGATTTAAAAAAGGGTTTCATAGGACCCATTTAGTAGACTGGTGGTCCTTGGTTCAATTCCTGGAATTTACTTTGCTTCTTTTCATTTCCTTACTCCTGTTTTCAAACAGAGACCAACATTGAGGTACTGAGCAACTCAACCATCATCATCGATAACCTGACAGAGCAGAACACAGGAGACTACACTTGCATTGCAACCAACATAGCAGGAACAAACCAAGTCACTGCATCTGTCTTAACACCAGGTTTGTCTTTCGACTTCCTCTCTATTGTCATAGTACGGTTGAGACAGTAAATGAAGACCCAAGAGACATTTGTTAGCATTCTGGTAATTTATTCAAGTACCGTTGATTCTCGGTGTTCACACAGAAATGTAAACCCTGCAATTAGCAGGGTAATACAACGGGAGACGTACTACACTTGCATTGCAACCAACGTAGCAGGAACAAACCAAGTCACTGCATCCGTGTTAACACCAGGTTTGTCTTTCAAACTTGTCTCTGTGAAATATTAAAGATAAAACACAGTTCTTATTATCCAAAGCGCATATCTTGAAGCAGGTCTATTTGTGTATTGTATTACCCTGGTCATAATTGGTGCAGATCTTACTCAGGCTTGCATACTGGCAAATTGATTTTCTCCATTTTTAATTACATATTATTCTAAGTGTATATCACATTGCCAAAGCAGGTCCTTCAAGCTTGTTTTATTACCCTGGTCATTGTTGGTACAGTTCTTACTTGCACATTGACATATAATATTGATTTTATAATTTTTTTGTTTCTAGAATTTTTATTCCAAATGAAAAAATGCTAGCCTGATTGATGCCAATGAAATCTAAAAGTTGACCATCAAAATCCATGTGAATTTGCTTCTTCTATGCTTCCTCTATTAATATCGGTAATTCCAAAGTTGATCATTGCTCTGTTAAACACAATTGATTGACGCATTGATTTTGTTTTTTCTTCAGACATTCCAAAGTTGGTCGTTGCTCCGTCAAACACAACCAGCAACGAAAGCTACACCGCCGCCATTACCTGCCGTGCAATGGCTCGTGAGACTCCCACTGTTTCCTGGTATCTCAGTGACGTTGCGGGTAACCGTGGTGACCAGATTGGCTTGGGGAAGAGCCCGCCCACGTCCCGCGCCTCCCAGAGTTTTGTGTCGCTTTCTGGGGATCTGGAGATTGGAATGGTTACCAGGGGCGATGAGGGGTGGTACCTGTGTGTTGCGGAGAACAGTGCGGGTAGTGTCAGCGGCGCCGCATATTTGGCTGTGAATTGTAAGATTTATTTCTCATCTCAATTTGTTATTAAGTTTACAAAATAGTTTGGGAATAATAATGATAAAAATGACAATATTAGGAGAGCAGAAGGATGGTACCTTATTTGCCTCGAATTGTTCTGAACTCACAGTCAATTGTAAGGTAATATCCTCCATAAACATGACAAGATGTATCTTTATCCACTTTATCCACAAGGGTTTAACCCTAACCAGGCCGGGTTATTTTGGCTATGCTATAGCCGGGGGGGGGTGGATTCCACCCCCCCCTGAGATCTCGGTCGCCGAACGCGCGGCCGCCACAACATTTGGCACACAGATAGATTGCGACATAATCTACAAGATTGCATTGTTAGTTTTTTGAAAAAAATCAATTTCGAATTAATTATGCAAATTTATGCAAAAATACCCTTTTTGTCAATAAATCACTAAATATGGCTCAGAATATGCTAATTTTGTGCATGAATATTCTTTATGACCTAATTATCAGGTTTTCAACATTAAAAATTGCGACAGCCAAAAAACTCCTTATGTATTTCTTTGTTTTTTGAATTTCTTATGTATTTCTTTGTTTTTTTACTTTTGTTTTTTATTATTTTTTTTGATGGAATAAATTATTAACCATTATTCAACAACTTTTAGCCCAAAATTAAATCACTGCAGTGATTAGAATGAAAAATAATGAAGGTTTTGTCTATTATAGGAAAAAATCAATTTCCATAGGATTTGTACACAAATCACAAAATTTGGCGATTTTCGGGCCGACGCTCACTTACAAAAGGTCACGTGACTTTAGAACCGTATACCCGGTCATCGCAAATTTGGTCTCAAAAGTTGCGCAAGACTTCAATGAAAAAACTCATGAAGTCGCGCGGCAATACCTGCGCGCGTTGCGGAATTATCGCGCGAAAAGTCGAGGGGGGGGTGGATTTCACCCCCCCCCCGGCCTGGTTAGGGTTAAGATTAGCAAATTTCTGCACACCAGAATTTTTATTTTAGTACAGAAGTTTATAAATCAGTAGAGATCTTTATCAGACTCTGATATACATGTATGCATGCCTCCCTGTTCTCTTTTAAGGCTATCAAAATGTGAAATGTTATCATACTTCGGGAAAAATATTCATAATAATTACACTTTGCATTTTCCCCCCCACAGTCCCTCCTCAGGTAACGGGCACAAACTCCCCCGTTCGTGCAATGGAAGGCCCTGGCTTCGCCCTACTCACCTGTGGATTTGAGGGCCAGCCCATTCCCACAGTGGGGTGGTCCCTACCAAGTGGGCAACCTGTCACCGCCAACCCAAGTCTGTACAGTGAGAGCGTACAGAGTGACAGCGCCTTTATCGTCGTCTACAATCCCGTGGTCGTCGATCACGATGGTGAATTTATGTGCACCATCTCCAACTTCCTGGGGGCTGTGAATGCTAGTGTGCAACTAATAGTTGAAGGTAAATTTTCACATTTTTACAATCACTCACACTTGTAAAAAAAACAAAAAAACTTTTAAACACAGTGAAACACAAAACTCACAGAATTAATACAATTATTTCAAAGTTCAAACGGGGAATGAAAATTTGTGCTAATTACGCTGCATCTCTATTTAAGCACTGAACATTATTGAACATTGCACACACACAAAAATGCATACCTATATATGACCTGTCACATATTTCAAATTTCTGATTTTGATCTCTTTGAATTTTCCTAAATCTCAGCTTTGATATAACTTGTTATAACAACCTTGTACAAAAAGGGTCAGACATCGAGCAATGTAGACAGTGTGTGCATTGACAAGGTCGACTATTTCCACCATTTAGCATTTGTATAGGGACTCACTGCATCTGAGAGCATGTATTATGTAGTAGGTAAGTAAGAGATTAGTAAGTAAGAATAACTACAAATTTGGTTTAAACATCTTACAACATTCAGTCCATTTATTGACTACATCGTACCTTCTCCCTAGTATCTATTAGCATTCTCTGCATTACTACTTCGTACATTTCGCGTTTTTGTCTAAATGTACTCTTGTACTTACAGGTGTCGAAGTCGCCCTAGATGGCGCAGGCAGTATCACCTTGAGTTGCACCACCAAAGGTTCTCTGCAACCGGTCTTAACGTGGCGCCGTAACACCACCCTTCTCCCCATTATTTTACAACATTCACCGCATTACTACTCCGTCCATTTTGCTTTTTTGTCTATAGGTACTCCCGTACTTACTGGTGTCGAGGCCACCCCAGATGGCTCAGGCAGTATAACGTTGAGTTGCACTACCAAAGGTGCCCCTCAACCTGTCATAACTTGGCGCCGTAACACTGCCCTTCTTCCCAGTGCATCTGTCCCCGGTCACTCGGTGTCGTCTGACGGTAGCCTCATTATCACTGACCTAGCGGCAGCAGAGACTGGGATCTATACGTGCACTGCTACAAACATGCATGACTCTGTAATGGGAACCCTACAAGGTAAAATAAACTAACATTTCTTCATAATGAATGTAATGATGACATTGATGACGATTGTTGTGGTGTTAATGTGGTGATGATGATGGTGTCATTGATGTTGATGATGATTATGTTGATGGTGATGATGATGACCACTAGAGCTGCAGCTACCAGTCTTGACATCTGCTGAACTCCGCCCACCCCTCTTAGTGACCTGTCAATCACAGCTTTATATACTGATGAATATTCATTAGCAAGAGTGAATATTATATTGTTTATTATATTAATTTAAGCCACCAGTCTTGTCATAATCTAGACTCCACCCACCCATCCCTCTTAAAGACCTGTCAATCACAGCTTATACTGATGAATATTCATTAGCAGGAGTGAATATTATTTAAACTATTTATTTTCTATGCATTATCTTTCAGTCCCTGGGCAACCGAACAGACCAGTGATCACCACAATTACATCTACCAGTCTTGAAATCACCTGGACTCCACCCACCCCTCTCAGTGACCTGCCAATCACAGCCTACTCTGTACACTACCAGGCTGAAGGGAGTGATGAATATTCATTAGCTGGGCAGACTGGTGATCAGTTCTTTGCGGTAGAGGGGCTGCAGCCGTACACTGGGTATCGTGTGTCAGTGCAGGCGGTGAATGGGCTTGGTGTGGGACCGTTTAGTTCACCCACCAGTCTGGTGTTTACAGCAGCTGCTGGTAAGCTTTCTTTTCTATTTTGTTTAGAACTCTTTATACAATGTATGTCTTGATCTGGACTCATTCACAAAATTTAAAACAATTAAACAAAGATAAAATATCTGTGTTATTTGTTAAATTTATAATTTATACTTTTTCACCAAGCAGATATAAGAAAGGTCTTTACATATTTGGGTAAAAACAAATGGCTTCTTTGAAAGTTAAACCTTGCTCAATCATCAATGTCACGCAGGATTTACTTGTCCTTTTCTCACTAGCATCTTTTAGCTAGTCAATGCAACACTAAATAAAACAATTAATACATAGTCTTTATCTCACTAGCATCTTTTAGCTAGTCAATGAGAGATCAATTTGATAAATTAGAATGAATTAAACAAATATATAGTTTACGTACAAAAATAGCTGATGATAATGATGATGATAATTCGCCTTATTTCCCTAGCTCCCAGCAGGCCTCGTAACCTTGACGCAGTCTCAACTGGTAATCTTGTCACCATAACATGGAGTGCGCCCTCATCCCTGAATGGAAACACAGGTATACATCATAATAAGGACAACCTCAACACATTCTTGTAAAGTACTTCAGGAGAATAAAGAGCATACATTAATATTTTTTGCAGCCCGTTTTGGTTTCCTTGTACTTCATCATGTATTTCAAGTTTTCATAGTATGCTTTCTGTATTTCAATAAGAAAAAAAAGTAAATATAAATTAGTATGTCCAATCACAACTTTGGTGTCATTCTAAGAAGGTAAGGCATGAGGAGTTTCATTAGCCCATTCCAAGACTATTTGATTTTAATGTAACACTCGGTCTCCATATACCCCAGTCCAAATATTTTCTGGACCAATTCCGAATTACTCCCATGTCTTTCTTTTCCTTTTGCAGCGGACATAGTTTACGAGATTGAGTACTATATCGTCGGACAAGAGGACGCACAATCTTCTAGCTCTACCATGATATCCCACAATGCAAATCAGCTTGTCGCCGTCTTTGAAGACCTTGAGTACGAGATGGACTACGAATTCAGAGTGCGCGCCGGGAACGACGCCCTGAAGGAATGGAGTCGCTCCGTAACGGTGGATGTCAGGACAGGATTCCAGGGTAAGAAATCCTAGCCTTTTGACTTACTGGATGTGATTAGAGCATAACTCCTGTCATTTCTAGTCACTTATTTCCTCTTGAATATTCCCAATAACGTGAATAATCAATATTTTATGGAACACTGTCGTCTGCTTTCAATGCCAACAGGAGGTGGCCATTTCTTCAACTACTCGCAGTGAAATGATGTGGCAGGGGGAGAACACAATATAGCATCTCGTAACCCACTATTGTGTTCTCCGCCTGACACTCATTTCACAAAAGACTATAAGACGTATTGACTTAATAAACACTTTTTAACATTTATCTTAATAAGGTTATCAAGGCTATCAAGTATTCATATCTCCAAAGGCATACTATTACAAATATCTGATCCCTGAAGACTCAGCATACAAAGTGGGTCTGCAGGGATATTTATATTTGTTTACGGCAGGAGTGGCTAGCTTAACCATTCATGCATTCAGAGCCCTAAAATGACCATGAAAATAATATATATATATTTGAATTTCCTTCTGTATTTCGCCAATATTCTGATGGATTAAACTGATTATCTGAAATCCTCTATCCTTTTCTAGCCCCCACCTCAGCCCTGAGTGGGTTTGATGCAGTGGGGAATGGCACAACATCCATCTGGCTAACATGGGAGGTAAGAACACTTAACACTTTGTCCGCTGTGCAGTAGATCCCGCCGTCGCCAGATTATTGTAGACGCGCGCGCGCGCGCTGCACGCATCGTATATTGTATGCGCGCGCACCGCACGCATCGTTGTCTGTGACTAGAGTCGAACAAAGCGGGCCGATGTTTGTGATTTGAGTCGAACAAAGCGCTCAAAGAGTTAATACACAATCATTGTACCTTGAATATGCACTTCTGGGGTGGTATTCTGAAAAGAAAATTTGATCTTCAAGTTAAGATCAACTTTTAGTTTTGTAATTTGTAATTAAAGTTGATCTTTAGATCAACTTCCAGAGTTAGGATGAACTCCAAGAAGTTGGTCTAGCGTATCCAATTTATGTTAATTACTTTTCCTAAGAGGAGATGTATTCTATAACTGCAGTTAAGATTAGCGCGTGCTCCTACCCCTATCTTAGCCATTAAATAATACATGCATTAATATGTGCAAAGTTACTAGCGTAAGACAAGATAACGAGCACTTGGTGAACAATGAAAGTTGCATCTTGGGTTTGTTGTGTGCAGAGAAACAATCAAAATCGAGTAGTCGAAGCCACGCCTCTGGGTTACAAAATAAAGATAAAAGGCAATCTCAAATTGGTTAGATTACATCTTCATGGCACAGATTAATTATTAATTATTAATTATTCATGCATCAATCTCCTCATGGACTGTTTCTTGAAATTAATATTTCTCAAGTATAATCCTCACATCTTGTTTCTTTCTGATCTTTCATCATATTCTTCTAGCCAACCGACGACTCGACGTTTGAGGCATACCTGATCTCCTATCGAACCCTCAACTCGTCCGACATGTCACCCGATGTGGTGCTAACTGTCCAGAGAACGTCTTACTACGTCATTGTGGGCTTAGAGAGAGGCACTCAGTACGCAGTCAGCATGGCATTTCAGAATGCGGGCGGTCTCAGCCCATATACACCGGAACGAGTCGTTACCACACTGTCTGGTGAGTAGTTGATTACTATATCCAATATTTGAATATCAGGTATAGCTTATTGTTCAGAGAAGTTTGTGCTATTTCATTGTAGGCTTGGAGAGGGGCACAGTTTGCATGGCATTTCAGAATGTGGGATTCTAACTCTTGTGGTTCAAGATCAGCTAGATCTCATTCAGGCAAGATAAAAGCTTGGCTGAGCTTTCACTTCTAATATCTCATTTTCTATATTTTCTATTTATCTCATATATCTAATTGATATATGTGGGACGAAATACATCTTGGGTGTTCGACGGAGGAATCATTGCGGCCATCGTCTGCGGTATTCTAGCTCTTGTGGCTATCGGGGAAGATCAGGCTAGATCTGATTCAGGCTAGATAAAAGCTTTGCTGAGTTTTCACTGCTATTTTCTCATAATGGACATGTAATATATTATACAGTATATTTATCTCACATATCTTATTGATAGATGAGCCCTCGGTGGGACGTAATACATCGACGGATGTCGACGGTGGAATCATTGCGGCCATTGTCTGTGGGATTCTAGCTGTCATTCTAATTCTGACGCTTGTGGCTTTTGGTATCCATTGGAAACGGAAAAACGACGCTTGGACTGGCGAGCCTACCACCTCCTTCAATGTGGATTCGCTTTGGATCAATAGACGGTATGATACCTCCTCCTACTCTCTTCCATTTGTACTACAATTTATTCTGATGCAGAATACTGCTGAAACTGCTTATCTACTATAATAACGCCTGTGTACTAAAATGAGAGTCAATATTAAAATGGCCTAATTTTGTATTTTTCTTTAAATTTAGGTCCTATATTGACACTCACAATTTATCCTGGGTATAAAATGGAGGGAACTTGATAACAAGTTGTGATTGATTTCATTTATGAAATTCATTTGAATGGAAAGGGAAAAAACTTAGCACATAAATTTGTGTATTCTGTACATTATCTATGACCCATGATATACATTATGAGGGTTATAGGCAAATATATGGTTTAATATTGCTTGAACTTAAATATTTCACTCTGTGTTTCTTAATATTCTCTTTGGTTAAACTTTTATTTGTGTCTTATTCTTTTGTTTCACATCCAATAATGTGGTAATAACTCTTGTGACTTATTTACTAAGAGGTTTATTCAATTAAAACTTCAAAGTAAATAATAATGATCTTTCTCCTTTTTCAGATACTTGTTTCTAATTTTCCTGTGAATGGGACGTCTTTTCTTCTTGAATCTCTGTGGTAATTGGGTACTGATCTCTCTCTATTTTTGTCTTTATTTTCCCCATATTTCTTTCTTTTTATTTTCTGCATGATATTATGCCTTCCCTTGCATGCCTAACTGAATGTTGGTGCTTGAATTCTTATCACCTTTTTTCACTCAAGATATGTTCTGTTGCCTTTTCAATTATTTGTTTTTGTTCCTGCCCTTTCATTGTTCGTTTATCCTCTTCGTTTTCCTTATATTTTCTTGAGTAAAATTCTCATTTTGTCTGACTGGACTAAAAAAAATTATTGCCCATAATGACTGCTATGTATTGATTAATTATAATCACATTTAACACTGCTGATATTTTTGTGCATGGTATATATTATCTTCTCTGGTATATTGCTAATGCATGTAATGCAATATGTAACCTGTTTGTGTTTATAATCTGTATTTAATATTTTCCCTGGACATAATGCCCCATTCCTTTATTCCTGAACTTAATGACGATTTAATTATCATTTGAATTGTGCCACACAATGTATCACCCTTCTAACAATTCAATAATACCATTATCTCCAAACTGCATAACACACTACCATTTAAGTAATCTGGAAACGTTTTGCACTCATTCATTTCAACAACATTTCGTCACATAACATTTAAACCGTTACTTATTTTAACCTAATACTAAAACAATATCTTTAACAACCATTGATTGACTTGATAACATAATACTAATGATGTGTTTGTAATACAAAAATAATTCAAATATGTTTCTCACAATGCAACTTTCAACTGCATAACACACGTATACACATGCATGTGGCGCAATAACCTCCAAATGCAAAAAAAACACACCAAAACATCATAATAAACAGATTTTCGTACGGTGATTCCATTTCCGTTCCTTCAACCTTGGACGACAGCGGGTCGCAGAAGGGCGTGTACGACTTGTCCATCGTCAACGACAACTACACGGCGAACGAGACGGGACTTTCGTCTGACTCGGCGTACGACCTTGGGGGAGCAGGAGGAGGCGGCGAGGGCGGCACAGGGGGCAGCAGTGAGAGCAGAAGGGGGAAGGAGGGAACGACAGAAGAGAGGAGGTCTGATGGGCCGGAGGGGGATGAACGGAAGAGGAAAAAGAAAAAGTGGAGAGGGTTCTCTGACGTCATCTATAAAAAGTAAGTATCACCTTTTCAAATTTATTGGAAAGACCACATGAATTTGACATAAATTAGGGGGCAGCAGGGAGCACAGGAAAGGGGAGGAGGGATCAACAGAAGAGGGAAGCTAGGCTATATGGGGACGTGAGGAAGAGGAAGAAGAAGAAGTGGAGAGGCTTTCGATCTCTAACTAGTGCACCCTTTCAAAATTATTTTTTGTCTCTCTTGTTTCATATAAGACCACATGAATTTTACATAAGGGGGTAGCAGGGAGCATAAGAAAGGGGAGGAGGGATTGACAGAAGAGCTAGGAAAGGCTATGTAGTCCATATAGAATAACAAACAGATTCATGTTGGTATAGACTTACTTCCCAGACTTTTACTAATAATTGTCTTTTCCCTTTCATTCATCTTTATATTGAGCAGCCCTGATAACCCTGGAGTGGTGCTGGTGAGCAAGGCTATCATAGGAGACACCTACCCTGCCCCAGGCCCTGTGGCTGTCTACAAGGATCAAGTCCTTGGTGAAGGTGAGTCAGTATGTACACATAAATATAGTTAATGATAATAATAATAACTTGCATTTATATAGCGCTTAATACAGGGTTTCTAGACACAAATTAGTATTATTACCCATGGTCATCGGGTACATTTTAAACTAGTGCCGAGTCCAAACGGATAGCCGTTCCGTATCCGACCGTGAAGGTCTTTTTACTTTTATTTGTTTACATTTCGGATAAATCCGATATCCGTCTGTTTTTACTCGGCTCATATCCGGATATCAATATAAATATATATATCTCAACTCCCTGGGGAGCATACTAGCCATATGCTACCAATGGTGTAAAGGCTAATTAACACCCGACTATGCACCTGGGTAGAGAGCAGCAATTGTGGATGAATTGTCTTGCTGAAGGACAAACTCAGTGGGCATCACTGGGTTCAAACTGTGGATCTCATGATCGGAAACGCGCCCTCTCTACCAATCTTTCCTCACCATGTCCACAAAAGATGTACAGGTGTATTCTGTTGTGGAAGATGTTTAAAGGGATCCATCAACTTTGTTAGATTCAACCAAAATCACTTGGAGATTTCACACTTCAATTGTACTTTGTTGTTTGACTTATGGTAACAGAAGAATGGAATGGGTTTAGATTTGTCAAATGTCTCACTAATATAGAGATATTGAAGATTGTGAATTGGTAAGCATTCTGGAATGCTTTTTTTATTGTACATGTAGTTAAAAGTATGCAAATTGGGATATGTGGTTGTTCATAGCATCAGAATTCAGTTAAGTCAACATCTGACATCAATTTTCACTTTTTCACTAGGTAAACAGCATTCTTTTTCTATGAAACTTTTACACATCATTCAGTAATATCTTACAGTGATATTGGTATAAGATTAAAGGCTCACAATGATCACTTTTTAACATCTTTTGAAGTTAATGGATCACTTTGATTGTAAAGAGCCCTGATCATTTGAATAAGCTCGCAAAAGGGGGTGGCACTGTGTTTACTACAAGAATAGATCATATAATCCTATTTTCCTCTCTAATGTTGCCACTATATTTACAACAATATCAGTAGATCCTCATTTTCCAATTTCAATTGTTTAAATGTCACAGATGCGGCGTAGAAAATCCTGTGATGAATGAAAATGAAAGCATGGCTTGACTGAATTGATGTTAAAGTCTTTCTAAATGAAAAATACAAATATTAGTATTATTTTTCTTCCTGCAGATAAAGCAGAGATCAGCATACCAAGCCTGCTGTCGATGCCGGACGATTCCTCCTTCCAGAGCCCAGACTCATCCTTCATGACTACGCACACCAGCAATGCCGAGGAGAATCCTTACGTGGAGATAGACGGCACTCCCTTACCGCCGCAAAACGACAACTCTGGTGCACGACACAGCGGCGGTGAGAACGGGCTGCCGTCGCCGGAGTTCCTCGTCTTCCCGAACGCGGACGACAGCGTGCGTCTCTCGGAGGAGTTGCACGTCGATCCGCGACTGGTGAGGAAGATGGAGAGAAGGGCGGAGCGTGACCAGGAGAAAAAGGCGAGGAAGAAGGAGAAGGAGGTGGAGAGGGAGATGGTGAAGGAGAGAGAGAAGGAGGAGCGAGAGAGGGAGAGGTTGTTCGGGAGGGGGAAGTCGCTGGGAGTCGGAGGTCTCAAGAAGCTCTTCAAGCGACGGACGTCCGACGAGATTCCGTATCCGGAAAATAACTTCATCGAGAGCACGGATAGGCAGGTTGAAAATGCTGGCATGTTTTAATTTAATGTCTCAAAATTAATGTAAAAATGATAATTCTATGTCATTATTCACAGAAAATTTATTTTGGTTTTTCTTTAACACAAGATTTTAGAGGATCTTACAAAGGCTTTTAAAGATGCGGACTTTGGACGAGATTCTGTACCTGGAAAATAACCTAATCGCGAGCACTGATCCACAGGTTGAAAATTCTGGCATGTTTTAGATGGATCTTTTGAAATCTAGTACATGTTTAAAGATTCTAGCTTGCTCAAATATAACATGGGCCAACGTGTTTGTGGACATAATTTGAGGTTTTTTATGAAGCTGCTGGAGAGACAGACATCGGACAAGATTCCGTACCCGGAAAATAACTTCATCGCCAGCACGGATAGGCAGGTTGAAAATGCTGGCATGTTTTAATTTAATATCACAAAATTAATGTGAACATTATAACTCTGTGAATACATTATGATTAATCTCAGAAAACTTTTATCACATTTTTTGGGAGAACCAAGTAAATAAGGTTTTATTGGAGCCAAATTTTGAACAAACTTTTGTTGTCTGGAAAAAGATGTAATTTCCACCACAGTGTGACAAGCTAAAAATGTGGACTTGTCTTTGTAAACCTAGTATGAAACATAGTTCGCCTGATTATGGGCCAATTAATGTTTATAGTGGTCTTTTATACATGTACATTGCTGCTTGATGCTATTTGAATTGTCTATGAAAATCTTAAAAAGGGCTTACCAGTACTTCGTAAAAACCTGATGTGCGAACTTTTGTTTAAATTCTCAGAATATTTACGTTAGTGAAATTATAATTCATACCTGCCAACTATTACGATTTTGGCGTAATCATTACGATTTTTTGTTTTAAATTACGTTTTTTTAATTTATTTATTTTTATTATTATTATTATTTTTTTAATAATCCTCTCTGCTTGTTGGTATACATACGTAATGATAAAAATGTTTACCCAGAGGCTGTTTTAGTATGTGTTATGCTAAATGGAATCCTCTTACTCCAGATTCTAGTAAAAATCTCACCACAGAATGCACCAGATTGCACGATTCTGAACCCCAAAATTGAAAAACCTCCCTACCGTGGGAGGGGGGACACTGTACCCTCACCCCGCTCGGTTGCTTCGCTCCCTCGCAGTAGTTCTCGAAAGTTTTTCAGTGTTTTTTATGAACAGTACTTTTCATGTCTGACTATGACACAAAAATTACCCATAAACTTGTGTTGAATTTTAGGGGAAATGATCCCTAAAATAGGCTCAGATTGCACCAGAGAGCATCTGGGACCCCAGAGTTCGACTTCGTGATGTGCGCTTTGCACACATCTCGGTCGCTCTGCTCCCTCGCAGTGTCTCGCAAAAAACGATTACTATTTTTGGTCTTCAAAGGTTGGCAGGTATGATAATTTAACACAATACAAATTAATTTATTGGCCAGAATGTGCTGTTGCTGATACAGCTGAAATTGCTACAGTTCTGTTGAACCCGTTGCTTAGGGGAACCGGGTGTGCTATGTACAAAGCCTATGGGGATTTCACAATCTCAAAGTGAACGGGTTAACAATCCGGTGGTTATTTAAATATGTTCTGTAAAAATATAATCTAGAATTTTACATCCACTCTTGTTCATGTATAATTCACAGATACTGTATGTGTAGTCCCATTAACAGTCACTAGTATACATGTAGAAGTCTGTTTTGAAATAAGCTAACATTTGAAGCAGTTTCTTATCCGTATAATAATGCTTTGCAAGTATTTTGGGTTAAATTTGTAAAACAAAATGGAGTTTATTGTTTTTAACTCAGTGCTATGGAATGGCTGAAATGTACATCTTTGTATACCTATAATGAAACCATTTGTATGAACTTTATACAGCATAATTGTGTACATAGTAATTTGAGTAGTATGTGTTAGATATATACTGCATATAAATGTACTAAAGGTGCTACAAATATAACATATGCTTATTGCATGTTTCTAACGTATGTGTGAATATATTGTGCAAAAGCTATAGCTCTGTTGTGTTTTTGTGTTTTTTTGTCACATATGTAGCAGTCAGTTTTATAGATTTTGTGGTGATAAGTTATATGCAAAGATGTATTGTAATGTAATAGTGTGCCATCATGATATTTCTGTGTCAAAGATACAGGAATTTTCCATTCTGTGGATGTGCTTATGGTGGATTCATTCATGGTTGCTTACTCATGCTTTGAATATTCATATGTTTATAAACCCCTCACAAAAAAATTTGCAATTCAAGTTTGAGCGTTCATATGTCTCTTTTTAATGTATTATTTTACATAAATTTGGTATCACTGTAAAGTCTGTTTATTCCCCTTTACGTTGATGCCCCATTTGTAATGTTTGTGTCATGAAAAATGTGGCCGGCCGGGCCAAGTCAAAAGTGAAATATTGCAAAATTTCATAAAAGAAAAGGAGAATACACCAATGACATTCATGGATAACTGCCTCAACATAAAACACTTCATCCTCCAAACAAAAGGAGACCACTTGTAATGCTGTTGACAAAATCAAACTTGATGCATTTTGCAACATTTCGCTTTTGACTTTGCCCCATATTCAGGTGTTATGCACATTCCATGGTTACATAATCGTTACAAATGAGGCATCATAAATGTAAAGGGAGATAAACAATCTTTCTAATGATAACAAATTAATGAAGGGTAATAATTATTAGCAAGAGAGATATGAAAGCTCAAACTTCATTTGCAGAACTTTTTGTGAGGGATTTATGAGAAACAATTCAATGTATTTAGAAACTCATTTTGAAATGTTTGTTCACCTTTATTCATTGACCCATTCAGGACTGGTCCTGAGAAGTCTTGGGCTGGTGCTTAAAGGGAAAGGCCAGTAGTGGGAAATAGCTTTCTTGGTCAAACTAATTGATTAGTATTATTGAAATAACATAAAAAGGAGCGTGTGTGGAAAAATCTGAACCGTACTATCGTCAAATGCAGAAAAATCAGTAAAAACGTTTATGAAAGCCGCTGACATTGAGCCTAAATTCACCGTCAGCTTGGCCCGTCTGTGCTGGCCACATTCGTACGCTCGTTCGAGCGATTTGCTTGGGCGTATTACCATGTGCGCATTTGCCATAGGATTTACACGCATTGCACGTGGCTGTATATCAACCATCGCGATATCTATCCAGGCCGTATCGATATGATAATTTACCAAATATATCAATTAGTAGGCGGTTTCCAGGCAAAATTTGTATCATCACGTATTAGTCAAAACATATTCTTTCACATGATTGGTAATAAGAGCTTCCATTTCATATTTCATCTTTTGAGAGGGGGGCGTTTCCAAAACTGGTCTATACCTTTAATAATAATAATATATAGCATTTATAGAGCGCCATGTATCTAGGTGCCCTATTCAGAGGCGCATTATTACCCTTGGTCATCAGGTACAGTTCAAACCCACACAATTATATTGTGCACAATCTATTCTCAACTCCCAGGGGAGCATACTAGCTCAAGCTGCCCAAACGGGCGCTGAAGGCTTAATAACAGCTGACCAAGTACCCATTTATACTCCTGGGTAGAGAGCAGCAATGTGGATTAATTGTCTTGCTGAAGGACAAACGCAGTGGGCAGGGCTCGAACTCGGGATCTCGAGATCAGAAAGCGCGCGCTCTACCGATCTTGCCACACCACGTTCACAATATAGAGAATACATGTTATCAGATGATATTGAGCACTGAGCAGGTTAAATGATGAAGCCAGTTATTCATCAATATTGTAAATACAAGTACTTTTTGCTATAAAAAACAAAGAAATGCGGTAATACCAAGGAGGTATTAGAAAGTCTATAATACATCCTAAGTAATACATAACTTCTTGAATGCTTTAAGAAATAGTCTTAGTGTACTGTATTTTATAGAGAAACAATGTTATAGGAATGTGTTCTTTCAATTTGAAATAATTTGGTCATCTTGTCTCGTTCAAATATGTTATGAAAAGTATATTGTACTTTTTATGCAGCTGTAAGACTATGTTATGCATTATAAACTATTACTATGAAATATTTGGTCACCTTGATTTATTAAAGAGAAATTGTATAATAAATGCATAATTATTGTACTTACCTACATTTTAAGGAAGTTGTAATTCTGTGATAGACAGGATGTGCTTGCGATTTAATTTCACTTACATGTAATTTGGTCGCTGTGATGTCATGATGCAGATACACAACTTACTGACTTTAATATTATTCTATTCCCTTTCTGATATACTGTGTATGTACTAGTTTACTTATTTTCTATTTGACTCTGAATGAAAATTGTTCATTTACATTTGTTGTGCATCTTTGCCTTGCTTTCAATATAATAATCCTTGTCAATGTGCCGTCCTTTTCTCTAATTCACCTTGATCATACAAAGTTATGAAGGAAAGAAATTCTAAATTTCCTTTGTATTCTTTCAATTGTGTGGCGTGTGAACATATACAGTACATTATTTATACAAATTGACCTGTATGTTTGTGTTATTTTGTCTTCAGTCTTGTTAGCTACATAGGAATATGTTTGAGAATTAAGCATTATTGTATTCCTTTTGATGTTCTATATTTATTCCATTTTCACTTCTGTCATTTATAATCATGTTAATAGTCGAGCTTTCATCTAATATAACGTCGTCAAATATATATTTTCATTGTGTCTTGCATGAGGTTTGTTTGTCAAGTATAACTTTTGAATATGCGCTCAGAATGAATAAACTGCAAGTAGTATATCCCCTAATGTAGTACAAATAAATGTTGTGAAATTTTTTGCTATAATCTTGGAAACAGTTTTTAATTTGGTCTACATACATTACTGATTAGAAAAAGTGATGTTTCCATTTTTTATTTTTGGTCCCAGGGTGCATTTTGGCGATTTTAAAGATAATTAGCTAATTTGCATATTTGTGAAATAAGGTCAGGGGTAATTTTTTATCTAGGAATAGTGCAATATTGATAAAAACTGGTATTCTATGGTATTTTGGGGCAAGGATTCCATTTCCGGTGCTCGTTTGTAAGTGCTGTATGGGAAACGCTCTGAAATCCAAGATGGCTTCCCCTAATTTGCATATTTATGAATATTATTGATTTTCAGTGGCTACAGCCCCTAATAAGCAATAATTCTGGATTATTATATGTCAGTTATGTTCTAAGTATGTATTTAAGATATCAAAGATGAGTTGCCATCGTGGCAACCTCTAGCAATGCATATTATTTGCATAATTATGTATTTTACCTAATTTGCATATTCCCCCAAATAGAGTATATTGGGATCCCGACAAGTAAAAAAGATAAGTAATACCAATTTTCCAAGGTTTTGGGGGGCAGCAGATCCATTTTTGATACTTATTTACCTGTATCACCATGGCATCCATCTCAAATCCAAGATGGCTGCTCCCCAAATTACGCATGTTATGATACACGTCTATATTATTTCGGTTATATTAGATTGATATTATAATGTTTTGACTTTTAATTATTGGAATGAGCAACTAGAATACTTGAATCACAATGTAGTTGTTTGCTTTCAGTAAACAAATCATATTTTGATAAATTAAATGCCATTAAAGTAGCAAATAGCAATATTTACTTTAAAATGACAAAGGCGGCCATCTTGGATTTATGTTGGTTGCCGAGGTGATACAGGTAAATAAGTATCATAAATGGATTTGTTGCCCCCTTAAACCTTGGAAAAGTGGTATTACTTGTCTTTTTTACTTGCCGGGTTCCCAATATACTCGATTTGGGGGGAATATGCAAATTAGGTAAAATACATAATTATGCAAATAATATGCATTACTAGAGGTTGCCACGATGGCAACTCATCTTTGATATCTTAAATACATACTTAGAACATAACTGACAAATAATAATCCGGAATTATTGCTTATTAGGGGCTGTAGCCACTGAAAATCAATAATATTCATAAATATGCAAATTAGGGGCAGCCATCTTGGATTTCAGAGTGTTTCCCATACAGCACTTACAAACGAGCACCGGAAATGGAATCCTTGCCCCAAAATACCATAGCAATACTAGTTTTTATCAATATTGTACTATTCTAGATAGAAAATGACCCCTGACCTTATTTCCAAAAAATGCAAATTAGCTCATTATCTTTAAAATCGCCAAAATGCACCCTGGGACCAAAATAAAAAATGGAAACATCACTTTTTATCATCGGTAATGTATTTAGACCAAATTAAAAAGTGTTTCCAAGATTATAGCAAAAAAAAATGCTGCTTTTCATAACCTGATAGACTAAAGTGCAAGGAGTATGCAACTTTCATGCAACTCTTTATCATAAAGCTTGATTCCGTTTTGTTTCCATTTTTGTGATATACAATATATCGTTTTAGATGATGATGGTGATGATCGATGATAATGATGATGATGATGATCGATGACGATGATGATGATGACGACGACGACAACGATGACGACGACGACGATGATGATTATGATGATGATGATGATGATGATGATGATGGTGGTGGTGGTGGTGGTGGTGGTGATGATGATGGCAGTGGTGGTGGAAATATTCTAAATTGACAATTGTGACCTTACACCACAAAACGACCGTTATGTCGCTGTGGTAGTTTCTCTTTTATTAGCTAAATAGTCAAATTTTTTTCAAATATGAGATTAGGATTTTGGTATTTCCTGAATAAGCATATTTTAATCTAGCTTCTGTAACATTTTGAGCGTCGGGAATATGTTTAAATATGATTTTTTCATATAATAAATGTGATCTTATTACAGCGCTTTAATAGAAACTGATCTTTTAAATGACCCGTTTCTCCCTTATTTTAAAAATGCTTCAGCCATATTCCAAATCTTTGGTGTTCATTGTTGAGAGGGTTTGCTTAGTCCGAATATGACGAATGATATACCATTTTAAAGGTAATGAACTTCTATTTTAATGTTTTATGAAAAACAGCAAAATCAGTTTCCCGACTTATTGGTCGTTTTGTGTGTAAGGTCACAATTATGAACCAGAAGAATATGATAAAGATGTATATGGTTGTGATGATGGCGTTGACCTTCAAAGCCGATGATGATGTCCCCTCCCCCCCCCCCCCCCCCCCCCCCCCCTTGTAGGCTATATTCACTAACAATCTGGGGGCGTTTACGGAGGTGTGTTAGATTGCTGTTACGTCCGTAGTGGTCACGGAGCTCAGCTCAACCCTTTTCCAGGGGCACGCCGCGCCGCGCCCGCCCCGGGGATCGGATAGAGCAGTGCACGGGCTCGAATATCCGACCAGATGGTACCGTACTGGCCGCGTACCTACTGTATACCTACCGAACTCCAAGCGCCGCTTAATTTGTCGCAGTGGCGTGAAAAGTGTGTTGATTTTTACTTCAAGCTAACTTCAACGAGAAAAGATGGCTCAAACTTCAAAGGATCTTGGTCCACTGGTTGGTGCCGTTGATCAAGGAACAAGTAGCACACGATTCTTGGTGAGTATTGACATGAATTTTTGCGTTTTTATTGAACTATTCGTGCGAAAAAAAAGTACAATTCTCTGGTTAATACAGCGGAACGAAGTCCTCTGCCAGGCCGCCGCTCTCCGCGCTGATCACCAGCTCCAGCTGGGTAGTGATGATGGATTAGAACTGCCAAAACTTATTACAAACGGGGTCATAATCAGATCGATACATCTATCGTTTTCAGGGCCTTGTTTTACTGTCTTATACTGTCGGCCCTTTCTAACAATAGATTCAATGATAGACAGATAGATGCACTTTGTGCGGGCATACCCGTGGAACACAGGATGGCGTACGCGTACAGGTGACAAAACAAAGTAATTGTATTAATTTTGTTGCAGATAGATGATAGAATAGATAGATCACAGTAATATAAGATAACAGATTGGGGAATTTATAATTATATTGTCTTTACCTCCACAGCTCTGGCAGCCTCTGCACGCTTCATCCTTCATGTGCTAACTGCAACTGGTAGAAAAAAAAGCACTAAAAACGTGACGAAAATTTACAATTTTTACCATTTTTAGAGCTTGATTTGCCTTATTATCCTGAAATATATTATCTTGGGGGACGTGGGCACACGTCCCCCGGGCCGGTGGGACGATCTTTACTTTGATTGAGAAAAAAAGGCACAGGAAATTTTCCGAAAGAGAACAAATCTGAGATTCTGAGTGAAGTGTATTAACTTACCCAACAAATTTTGGGACACAAATCAAGAAGTAAACTCACCGATTTTATTTTTGTGCATGGTCTCCAATTCATGTCTGAACTCAAAACTCAAAGGTATATAAAATTACAAACAACTAAGTAAAAAGCCGGTTATCATTTAAAAAGAGCCATTAAAACACAAGAGGGTGCTCTCTAAAAAAAAGCATTGGTTTCAACCATTTTTTCATACAAAATTATGCAATGTATATACTGTGAAAGTGTTATGTTTTGTTGAGATAATGATTAAATAGGGAGATCATCAACTATTTCAAAACCTCTTATGAACATTTTTGAAGCATTAAAAAAAAAAAAATTAAATTATTAAAAATAAATCTGGGGATCAGATTAATTCCCATCGGATATTTGTATTGATATTTCAACCATTTACTGATTTGGATCAAATAACGTTAATTCTGTCATTGAAATTGTATGCTCTTTCAAATTCTACACAGTTCAGTTTTTCATTATCTTACAAAAAAATGATTTTGTGCAACCTATACCAAACTGAACTACCCCTTTATTATTGATAAACAAAATCTATCCTGTTGCCTCAGACAGTGATTATATTGGTTGGACGTAAACTGAAACATGATTTTTCTATTGGTTCAATGGTTCAAGATAAAATAGAGATGTTAAAGGTAGTTCAGATTCGTCAAATGAGATGCGCGGCGCCATCTTGCATACGCGTTGCGCACGGTGCGTAATGCACGTTAGCTCAGTGTCATGCGGTGCGCGCAAACTAACCCAGTTCAAAATGGCGACCCACTATGTAGCATCCCCACGCTTGATGCCCTTTAATGTTTTGCATTCTCTACCAAGATGTGCCCACTGCATGAATAAAAGGGGTTAAAGAACGGCTGCTATACAATTGCATCAATCTAGTGGTCATGTTTTGGTAGAGAATGCTATTAAATGTTTTCCAGGGGTGGTATTCAGTAAGTTCATCCTAGAGTTGATCTTAGGAATTGATAAAAGATCAACTTTAAGACCTCCCTTAGAAGTTAGAAGATCTGCAAAATCGGTATTCTGTAAGTTGATCTTAGGACGATCTTAGCATGACGAATAATTAATCTGCGCCATGAAGATGTAATCTAACCAATCAGAGATTGCCTCTTATCTTAATATAACCCTGGGGGCGTGGCTTCGGTCACTCGAGTTTTATTGTTTCTCCGCGCACAACAAACACACGGCGCAAGTTTCATTGTCCACTGAGGCACCGAGTGCGTGTTATCTTGTCTTACGCGCTACTAATTTGTGCATGTATTATCCAATGGCTAAGACAGGGTAAGGGTAGTGTTATAGATCATAAGTGCAGTTACAGAATACGTCTTATCTTAGGACAGGTGATTTACATAAATTTGCATGTATACCTAAGATCAACTTCTTGGAATTGATCTTATCTTCCTTAAGATCAACTTTAAGACCAACTTACAGAATACCAAAGTTGATATTAGGATCAACTTCACCTCCTAAGATCCTTACAGAATACCACCCCAGAATGCTGATTTTGTGATAAAAGATATACATGTACGGTCTTCAGAATACTACCCTAGATTGACATTCTATTTTAGCGACCTCAGCCAGAATATATTTAGAATCCGGCATTCTCTTCAAAGATGTGCCCACAACTAAGTATGCAATATGACTAAAACTTTCAACCCATGCTCTATGCAATTTGTATAGCGCATCGGTTCTTTTAGTCATGCATGCTAAATCGTGGGCCCGTCTTCAAAGAGAATACCTTAGAATCCGCAGCCCAAAATGAGTGTTCTAAAGCCGTCTTCAAGTTGTACGATAAATGTTTACATTTTTTGTTTAATTGCCAGGTATTTGCAAGCAAGACGTCTGAGCTTGTGGCTCACCATCAGATTGAACTGACTCAGACATTTCCTAATGAAGGGTAAGTGAACTTAAAATAATTAAACTTATAAATTCAGGGTGTAAACTTATAAATTCAAGTACAAAGTTTGTAAAAATGTACACATTTTATACAGATAAATCAAACTCATAATTTGTAATTTATTTCTCTGATGTTGAAGGATGGGTTTGATTGAAGCAGATTTTAAAATAAAATCCATGCAAAGTTTGTTTAATTATAAAGTGGCTTAAAGGGAGTTTCTAATGAAGGGTAAGTGAACTTAAAATAATTAAACTTATAAATTCAGGTACAAAATTTGTAAAAATGTACACATTTTATACAGATAAATCAAACTCATAATTTGTTATTTATTTATCTGATGTTTTTAAATGAAGGATGGGTTTGATTGAAGCAGATTTGAAAATAAAATCCATGCAAAGTTTGTTTAATTATAAAGTGGCTTGAAGGGAGTTTCTAATGAAGGGTAAGTGAACTTAAAATAATTAAAACTTATAAATTCAGGGTGTAAACTGTAACATTCAAGTACAACATTTTTTTTAATGTACATACATTTAATACAAGTGATTTACAAATTTATAATTTGTACAAGTTGTTAATTTGTTTCTCAGATGTTTTCAATGAAGGATGGGTTTGATTGAAGCAGATTTGAAAATAAGGTCCATGCAATGCAAAACATATTTAATTAGAAGTGGTTTAGGATTTTATTGTCACTATCTTCATGAAAATACAAATTGTGAAAATGCATTTTAAGGACACAAATTGGAAAACCTGTGTGAAGCTGCTAGTTAAGGGGTAGTACAGTTTTGGTAAGGCTGAGCTTTAGTAACCAAACCTGCGCAATAACATTACAAACTAATAGTTATAACTCCACCATGCTCAAAAGGTATAGAAATTACAAATGACTAAGTATAAAGCCTGTTATCATTCAAAAAGAGCCATTAAAACACAAGAGGGCGGTCTCTAAAAAGCATTGGTTTCAACCATTTTTCATACAAAATTATGAATGTGATGTTTTATTGAAATAATGATTAAACAGAAATTATCAACAGCTATTTAAAAACCTCTTTTGAAAATTTTTGAAAAGTTTAAGCATTTAAAAAATAATTAAAATTCATCGAATAAATCTGGGCCCCAGATTTATTCCGATTGGATATATTTATTGATATTTCAGCCGTTTCTGAACTGATTTAGATCAAATAAAGTTTATTATGTCATTAAAACTGTATGCTCTTTCAAATTTTACACTCAGTTTTTTATTATCTAAAAAAAAATATATTTCGTCCAGCGCCCTCTATACCAAAACTGAACTACTCCTTAAACTCTGCAGCAATTTTGAAAACATTCATGTCTGTTCATGTATGAAGTTCAAATGGTCGTAAATTTCTTATTTACAAACCGTTTTCATTTTCATATGTTTTTCTGATTCATTGCAACATTTCTAGGGTAGGGGGGGGGGGGGGGTTACTTGGGCTCCTCCCTATGTGGGATGGCGATCACTGTTAATTGAGGCTGAGCACAGCTGCTCAGACAAGGTTCAGAATGTCATTGGCAGCAATTGTTTTATTTTACACAGAGGGAAACTGACCAGAAATAAATTATGAAAGCTAACAAAGATTATAAGGTTTCCCCAGGATTAACCTGCAGACTGCGGAAGGCATCCAGAGAAATGAGATGGCTAGAGACGCCATATTCATAAAACCCTGCTAGCTTGGTTCAATGCTAAATCTGTTTCAAATGATACTTTGTACAGTCTAACGTGCAATATTGTACAAAATAGTAACCAGAGCCCATATTCAAGGCTTTAAAAGCCTGCTAGCTTAGTTTCATGCTAAGTCTATTTTGAATGACAACAATTAAACACAAGATTTTATAGTTGCTAACTAGGGTTAACATAGTGGGCAACTAAGGCTTAACCAACTAACCCTATATAGTTGGGGACTAGGTAACTGTTTGTTGCTCTAAACTGTATCATTTAGCAAGGAACTAAGCTAGCAGGGTTTTATGAATATGGGGCCTGGCCATCTCATATCACTGGATGCCTTTCAGAGTTATTTTGATATCCCCTACTTGAAATAAACAATTCACAGCTGCAACAGCTGCAGGCAAAATCTGCTGTGTAGTGTGCTGCTGCTATCATAAATTACTGCTCTTCTATATATCCCCAGAGTAAGCAAAATAAATTCCATCAGCATTCTAGTTCAAGAGCGGTCGTTTTAACCTCCCATTTCAACCCCTATGAAATCATGAAAGATACAGTTGAGTGTGCTCATAACACTTCTTGAACTTACAGAGCTCTAAAAAAAAAGAAGTGCACTAGCTGTGCTGCGCGCTGCCATAATTAAAATGTTCCATCATTTTCATGCCAATTAAGCACCCTAGTTTATGCAGCTTTATAGGATCATGGACTCTCAACCCCTTTTTTTTCCAATTGTATGGATAAATTAACAATTTAGTCCTGCAGACAACCAGTCATTATTAATATACCAAGCACATATTTCATAAATTGTGAACAGTACAACGCGCTGCAGGCAATAAAGCCTCCACATACTTTCTGTACTGGTCCGATTTGAGTTCAAAGTCAAATTATGAATTGTCAAATTTTACTTCCTCACTTGCCCGCATCCTTCTAGAGGAGATTGACACACATGCACATAGGAAATTAATTTCATTTTCTTTTGTAGTTGAACAGTAATAATTGTACTTGCCCGATATCAATTTTTACTTGTCTCGTGCAATTGGACAAGTGCTAGTCACTAGCCCTGGTACACATGTATGAATCATGCATGTCAAAATATACAACCTGCATTGTTGTAGTATAGGGTCAGCAGACAGACAGACTATGTGTAGAAAAAAAAATCAATCCAATTTAGTAAATGTGTGTTGACAGCTCCCCAGGCACTCCAGATAGGGGGGTTATTAGGAGAGAGGGGAGTGGAGGGGGTGAGATTGGATATTGGCTGTACTGTCGACTGTACATAGCAAAGATGACATGCCTGACAAAACACTGCAATTATTCATGACTTGGATGTCTCAGGGGATTGGGATATCATAGCACAGTATTGATTTTAATTTTACATAAACAGCACATCAAATTAGACTGTGACCCTGTGATTTGTATATATGTATTCATTTCTAAATATTGTTCATTTTGTGTGTGTTTGTGGAGGGGGGGGGGGGGGGGGGGGTGGACCTACAGATCGATTAACACAGTCTTGCCTATATATTTTTGTGCATCTTGTTATTGTTTATTTTTTTAGTGGGTTATAAATTGTGGGGAATAACAAAGCACTAAAATATATTTATATATAATTGGTTGTGTTTATATGAATTAATTACATCAAATGTTCATTTTCACTGAACTGGACGAGATGCAAAACAAGCAAGACTCTGAAGAGTACTGAGCAAATTAGTTTTACATTACATATTATTATACCCTGCCAGAATCTTACCTAGAGACCCAAACCTTGGTGTGATATGCGCTATACAAGAACTGTTTATTATTATTATTAATATGCAGTGTATGTCTCTTAGTCAGATCCTTCGGCTTCGTTGTACACTTCACAATATATATTCCACTAATCAGAAGAATGAGATGAGAGTGAGTAAATATACAGTACAAGATGAGATGAGATGAGACTGGCGAGTTAGTTGCCTACATATACTGTACAGTAATTAAATTAGGAAGGTCAGAAGGGCACTGAGGAGGGAAGGGAGATGGGATTATGAACATGCTCTGAACGGCATCCGCTCACATGGGACAATCTCTGAGGAGTGTATAGGATGCCAGTTGTATTTTTGTGTGTTTTTTTAGTAAGCCTTGGGGTTCAAACAATGTGTAATAAAATTCAAGTGCATTAAAGGGATAATCAGTACTGTTTTTGCCAGATGGGTCAATCCACGTCAAATCAACCAATTTTCAGACATTTTGTCACCCGACCCCCTTCGGTTTTGCTAAAATTCGCACCAATTGTTCCCCCAAGTGTCTGACGGAAAACCCCGAAATGTTTTGCCCCGAAGTCATTCGGTTGCTAAGTTACGGCGCGCGCCTAGCAACCAATGTGCGGTCAAACCGTTTATTCTTTAACATTTTGGCCATTTTTGATTATCTGCTGTAGCTAAAATTGAAAAGCCAGAGCTCTCATTGTCTGGAAATTGGAAGAACTCTGTCATCTCTACAAGATGTATTCATTATGTCGCGGGTCGAGTTTTCGTTTTCGCGTACGAGGTCACCGAAAATGGCTTTAAGCGAAAAATTAAAGTTTTTTTAAGCATGTTTGGATGCCCATAGCTTAAAAAATTAATAGATATTTTGCTCTAATCTTTTAGAGTATTAAAGACCTTCACTTCCTTTACAGATAAAAAAAAAATGAGCGTGATTGTTCAAGTCGTTTTCGAGTAAAGCGCCCCCAAAGTTTGGATTTTTCAAAAATGCACCAAGTTCAAGGTCAAAGGTCACCCTTAGTCCAATCCGGGATCTTCACCAATTTTTGTGTACTGACAGATATTTACCTATATTTTCAGGGGTTACCAAAGAAATTTTGCTACCGGAACGTTTAATGGCTTAATTACGCTAACGAAAATGGTCGTAAACAACTCGAAATACTCAAAATTGCCATATAATTGGCTTTAGGGCATATTTTGTATCTCTCGCACACGCAATACAAAAGTTTATAAATACTGTTCTTCAGGGAATTGGCAGACATTCACCTATATTTTCATGGGTTAGCCAAAAAAAATTGCTACCGGAACGTTTAACGGCTTATTTACACTGACGAAAATGGTCGTAAACACACTGAAACGTGTTAAATAGCCATATAATTGGCTTTAGGGCATATTTTGAATCTCTCTCACACGCAATATAAAAGTTTATAAATACTGTTCTTCAGGGAATTGGCAGACATCCACCTATATTTTCATGGGTTAGCAAAAAAAAATTGCTACCGGAACGTTTAACGGCTTATTTACACTGACGAAAATGGTCGTAAACACACAGTAACGTGTTAAATAGCCATATAATTGGCTTCAGGGCATATTTTGAATCTTTCTCACACGCAATACAAAAGTTTATAAATACTGTTCTTCAGGGAATTGGCAGACATTCACCTATATTTTCATGGGTTAGCAAAAATAAAATTGCTACCGGAACGTTTAACGGCTTATTCACACTGACGAAAATGGTCGTAAACACACTGAAACGTGTTAAATAGCCATATTACGGGCTTTAGGGCATATTTTGAATCTTTCTCACACGCAATACAAAAGTTTATAAATACTGTTCTTCAGGGAATTGGCAGACATTCACCTATATTTTCATGGGTTAGCAAAACAAAATTGCTACCGGAACGTTTAACGGCTTATTTACACTGACGAAAATGGTCGTAAACACACTGAAACGTGTTAAATAGCCATATTACGGGCTTTAGGGCATATTTTGAATCTCTCTCACACGCAATATAAAAGTTTATAAATACTGTTCTTCAGGGAATTGGCAGACAATTCACCTATATTTTCATGGGTTAGCAAAAAAAAATTGCTACCGGAACGTTTAACGGCTTATTTACACTGACGAAAATGGTCGTAAACACACTGTAACATGTTAAAACGCCATATTACGGGCTTTAGGGCATACAGTTTGAATCTCTCTCACACGCAATATAAAACGTTATAAATACTGTTCTTCAGGGAATTGGCAGACATTCACCTATATTTTCATGGGTTAGCAAAAAAAAATTGCTACCGGAACCATTAACGGCTTATTTACACTGACGAAAATGGTCGTAAACACACAGTACTGTTGACGACCATTTTCGTCAGTGTAAATAAGCCATTAAACGTTCCGGTAGCAATTTTTTTTTGCTAACCCATGAAAATATAGGTGAATGTCTGCCAATTCCCTGAAGAACAGTATTTATAAACTTTTATATTGCGTGTGAGAGAGATTCAAAATATGCCCTAAAGCCCGTAATATGGCTATTTAACACGTTTCAGTGTGTTTACGACCATTTTCGTCAGTGTAAATAAGCCGTTAAACGTTCCGGTAGCAATTTTGTTTTGCTAACCCATGAAAATATAGGTGAATGTCTGCCAATTCCCTGAAGAACAGTATTTATAAACTTTTGTATTGCGTGTGAGAAAGATTCAAAATATGCCCTAAAGCCCGTAATATGGCTATTTAACACGTTTCAGTGTGTTTACGACCATTTTCGTCAGTGTAAATAAGCCGTTAAACCTTCCGGTAGCAATTTTTTTTTGCTAACCCATGAAAATATAGGTGAATGTCTGCCAATTCCCTGAAGAACAGTATTTATAAACTTTTGTATTGCGTGTGAGAGAGATACAAAATATGCCCTCAAGCCAATTATATGGCAATTTTCGGGTTGTTTACGACCATTTTCGTTAGCGTAATTAAGCCATTAAACGTTCCGGTAGCAAAATTTCTTTGGTAACCCCTGAAAATATAGGTAAATATCTGTCAGTACACAAACATTGGTGAAGATCCCGGATTGGACTAAGGGTGACCTTTGACCTTGAACTTGGTGCATTTTTGAAAAATCCAAACTTTGAGGGCGCTTTACTCGAAAACGACTTGAACAATCACGCTCATTTTTTTTTAATCTGTAAAGGAAGTGAAGGTCTTTAATACTCTAAAAGATTAGAGCAAAATATCTATTAATTTTTAAGCTATGGGCATCCAAACATGCGTAAAAAAACTTTAATTTTTCGCTTAAAGCCGTTTTCGGTGACCTCGTACACGAAAACGAAAACTCGACCCGCGACATAATGAATACATCTTGTAGAGATGACAAAGTTCTTCCAATTTCCAGACAATGAGAGCTCTGGCTTTTCAATTTTAGCTACAGCAGATAATAAAAAATTGCCAAAATTTTAAAGAAGAAACGGTTTGACCGCGCATTGGTTGCTAGGCGCGGCCGTAACTTAGCAACCGAATGACTTCGGGGCAAAAAATTTCGGGGTTTTCCGTCAGACACTTGGGGGAACAATTGGTGCGAATTTTAGCGAAATCGAAGGGGGTCGGGTGACACCCACCGGTTGATTTGACGTGGATTGACCCAGATAATTTGTTTTGTTTCTGTTTGGATCGTGATCGAATGCCAATCAGATGATCACTTACATCATAAGAGCTAAATAGTACTGTAGCCCCCGAAAGTTGGAAAAGTAGCCCCCGAAAACTTCCATAAAATTAGAAAAGGAGCCCCAGAAATAAAAAATATTATTTTTTTCCCTGGTTTTTCCCCCTTGAAAATTATGCGATATACTGTGCACAGTTTCATTCGGTCATATCTTGTTTAAGTTGATAGCCAGCATTTAATTTAAAAAAAACATATATAGTGCCACTGCCAGGAAGATTTAGTCGGGTAAGAGTGAGAAGGTCATTAATTCAGGTTTTAGCTAAATTGAGGTCTGCATTATCTTGGTGTAGGTCAGAGTCTTCTTGTATATTATTATGTCATACCAAATTTCAGATAATAACTTAAGAATTTGGGGAATATATATTTTTTTTTAAAAGAGAGTTACTTAAATTCATGTAGGTTTCTGCAAGGCTCCCAAACTTGAAACAGGATTATCTCCCGATGAAGAAAAACAAAAGTGACTTGAAATAGTGCCCTTCTCTTTCTCAACCGATAATATGGGATATTATAATGTGTCCCCAGCTTCTACTCCGGAATGTGACCCATGCTCACATCTAGTTCAAATTGCATTACTTCAAATTTATGAATTCATGACAGGGAGTGCATGCTTTTATGAATCATCCAAGATTTTTCACACAGATATTTTTTTATAAAATAACTTTAGCTGACTATGTTTTGATACAAAATTATGAATCTTATGTGTAGAAGTATAAAAGATTAAAACTGACTCTTGAATATAATATTTTTAGGGTGAATTTTACTAGGCCAATGCTTTAGACATTAAAGACAGCTAGGGACAGTTCCTCTTTTACAAAACGTCTGAACAGTGTCCAGTTGACGGATGGGGATGAATGTAACACACACACACAAAATCAGATCGAACAGCCCTGTAATTTGGATTCTATGATTGAAAAACGAATGCGTCCCTCCATCAAACTATATATCGGTCAATAAAGGAGTTTAACTGATTTAGCATAATATTACAACAATATTGTACTTATTCTGGTATATAGGTATTGTGAAGCCAACATTTGTAAAGGTATGTCACGGAAAAAGATCTAAAAAATTAAGAATATATATGGGTCATTCCACTGACTTGGGGCACAAAGTGTGACATTAGAGGTGAAATTTCAAACTAACTAATAACTTTTAATATCAATATATTTTGTTAGTTCACTAGTCAAGTGTTATAAAAGAAAGAAAAAAATTGGGCATATACTGTGCACGTATACCACAATGCCACTGGTAATCAGGCTATGAGTGTATGGGTTGCGGATGTAACTGGAAACCACAGCTAATAAGATACCGAGAATAAATTGTAAGAAAAGAACTGTCAGAATTAACAACATTCATGTGATTACTAGTCTTCCAATGACATTCAAAGAAATTCAGTTCAACCAGTTAAGGCGTCAACATACAATATAGAAAAAACACAACATAATCATGAAATATGGGCAAAAATCAGCTTTTATTGAAATTCAACCATGAAGTTTGAATAACACAAGAACAATCAACTGTCCAACATTGAATCAATGCCATTTTGTGACTCCATGAACAACATTTATTTTCTTACTTACACGTCGTAGAGAAAAGTTCAGAAGATGTGAAAACGGGTTTGCATTAGATTACTGATGCGGATGTAACAGTTTATTGTGGAAACCGTTTCCAATTACATCCGGAACAATTTGGGCAATGTTCCTTTGTTGTGATAATAATGTTCTTTCATACACTTTTGTTGTTGTTGCTGTTTGTAATTTTTATTTTTTCAAAATATCCCACCTGAATTTTGCCTCTAATACAATGAAAAATTTGTAAAAATATGGACGAAAAATCATCCATTTGTACCTTTTTAAACAAGAGCAGTAAGAGGGAAGAACATTTATGTACAATCAACTGTCCAGCATTTTACCGATGCCATATTATCACTCCATAAGCATGTATTATTTTCTTACTTACAGGGCCAGAGAAGCAAGTTTACAAGAAATGGAAACAGGGTTTATATTACATTATTGTTACGGATGTAACACTTTATTGTGGAAACCGTTTCCTGTTACATCCGAAACAATTGGTTAATGTTCAGCGTTATTCAGCGTTCAACTGTTATTGTCTGTTATTGTTTATTTGTTTTACCTTTTTGCTTCTTTATTTTAAATCACTATTTCATTCTCTTTTTTTTTTTTGTTGCCTGAAATAGATCCATCATTCAGTTCAGATTCGGACGTAACTTCGGAAACCTCTTGTTTCACCGCACAAATGAGCTGCCGATGGCGATCGATGTACTGCCAGCTATGTGGGAGGGGTTTACTAGTCTTATGCGCAAGGGGTTTGATCGAATAAAATCTAGCGTAGATCGCTAGTGCGAGTTTTTATGATCTTTTTTGGTTTCGGACGTAACTTCAAGATTGCGGAAACCAAAGCTACGGCATGGAGTTTTGGAAGTCATAATATAAAACTGAAAATTAAGTCATTAATCAACTAATAACAAATATATTTCCCATCCCAATGTCTATCTATCTTGGTTATTAAACATGCATTAGGAAGTTAATAACCATCTTTTTTTGCCCATGTTCTGGATGTAATCATTTTCATCTCCTTTGGAAACCACCCGTTACGTCCGAATCCGATATCAATGAACTTTTTTTCCCCCTCATAAAGAATGTTATGGGTGTTCTGAAAGTGTGCACAAATCAGGTTGTTTATTATTGTTAAAAATAGGAATTCACCTCCATCATAATTCTTATTTGTAATAAAAGTAAAGCCACTCAGACAAATGCATTGACCAATGTCACAAAATGTACACATTTTCACTTGCGGAAACCACAGAAAAACAATAAACAACAACAAAACAAGGTGACAACATCAAATATCATTTCATCATTCTTGATCACTTTATTATGATATACAACATATTACAAACAAAAGTCATAAATATTACAGGCTGGTGAAATAATTACTGTTAAAGATACATGGTGTGACAAAAATCCAATGTTGCCCAACTCGGTGGAATGACCCATATATGTAATTACATGTACATGTAGTCAGTTTAAGCGAGGTTTGGTTATTTTGTTTAGTTTCCGTTTATGCCATTGTTATTTATGCACGGGTCACGTAGGTAATTACACGTAAGGGTCACGCATAGCGATGTAGTACTCCGTGGAATCCGTGTGCGAACTTTCTCACCGGGAGAATACACGTATAATGCACAATTAAATGTTGGACAACGGTTTATTAGTTTTAGGTCTATAACTCCACGAAAAAGAGATTTCAAGCCCTAATTTTTTCAGGCATGCTATTAAATGACATTTTCTTTCATATAAGACAATAACCTCGCAACTTTTGAAATTTTGCTTGCAAAAGAGGGTCTGTCCCTTTAACATCTTAAATCCTTCAATGATAACAAATATTCTTGTAAACTCGAAAAATGCTCTAAAAATTTGAGTTTGTTGTAGACCAGATTGAATCTTGTAGAACATAAATTCCATTGTAAGGAATTGATATTCATTCTTTGTTGAATTCTTTGTTCATTGAATTAATTTTGTGTAAATGTTTTTATTAGTTTTACCAATTTTTTCCCCCCATAGGATGAATAAGTTATGTTCTTTCTATATTGAAATGAGGATTGTATTGGCAGTGTACTTTGTACTTATATTTGTAATTACTTTTTCTTTCTTGTTTCAGATGGGTGGAAGAGGACCCCAAACAGATCCTCTCAACTGTCAAGGAGTGCATTGACAAGACGGTCCAGAAACTGCGAGACCAGGGCCTGGATCCAGCTAACATCAAGTCCATCGGAATCACCAATCAGCGAGAGACCACCATCGTCTGGGACCGGACTACTGGGGAGCCACTACATCCTGCTGTTTGTAAGTAGTCCACTTCTTATGATGCAATTTAAGTTATGAATGTATGAAGTCATACAAATAGTTCTTAGTCTAGGGCCCAGTCTAAACTAACATTAATTCCTATCACCTGTCCCAAACAATGGTGGTCTCTCATTGATTGGTGATACTGATTGACTACATTATAATCATTGTTTCCTATCTTTCATTCTTCAGTATGGTTGGATGTCCGAACAGGGAGCACTGTGGAACAGCTCGTTGCAAAGACACCCAGTAAATCAAAAGAACACCTTCAGGTTAGTTATAATAATTATAACAATGATATTGATAATGATAATGATAATGAATACATGATAATGATAATGATAATTAGTGATAATGATAATGATAATGACAATGATAATGATAATGATAATGATAATGATAAATTAATGAAAATGATAATAATAATAATGGCTACTTAAAGAGCACAGTCATGTCTATTACCCATGGTCATCAGGTACAGTTCATACCCACACAATGATATGAGATACTTTCTCAACTCCCCGGGGAGCATGCTACCCATTATGCTGCCAATGGCGCAAGGCTAAACCACCTGACCATGTGTCGGTCAATCATCACACATTGATTTTAACCCATTCCTACGATAATGAAATATCCATAGACTTTGGATATAACCCACCCGGTTCCCGTACTCAAGGGATTTAATATTTGATATTTAATAAAAAGATAAAACTCAAAATCAGAATCATGAAAAATCCTGTAATAATCATTCAAATTGATGTGTGCATTGTGTTGGTTTGTAACAGCATTGTAGTTTGCTGGCGATTAGGATTATACTATGATCAAATATGATTATTATATAAACTAATATTTGTAATTGATTTTAATAAATTGTTTTCTTCTACAGCCCCTATGTGGTCTGCCATTGTCAACATACTTCAGCGCCGTCAAGGTCCGATGGCTATTGGACAATGTACAGGAAGTACGCCAGGCAGTGGATGATGGGAGGTGTATGTTTGGAACGGTAGATTCATGGCTTACCTGGGTGAGTATTTATGATTTGTTTAAAGGTTCCAAACTTGTACTTTTTTCAAAACTTATCCTTGTTTTCCAAACTTTTACTTGTACTTGTCGCTGTATAAATCATATTTATGAGCAGTAAAAATTGAAGTTAGCTATTGTAATATGCGACCATAGTATACCGGGTAGATGTAAGGTGGCTCTAAGGTAGCTGTGACAAAAAACAACAACTTGTATGTTGCTGATATTACATTTAAAAATTGGGCATCAGGAACATCTCGGAAATTGTGAAATATCAGCAATCTCAGGTGCATCGGCGCATTAATATCGCAGCACTTCTTGTGGCCAGACTTGTACTTGTTTCTAAACCTTTTACCAAACTTATATCTGTTTCCAAACTTGTACTTATTTCCAAACTTATTATTGTTTCCAAACTCATACTTCCTTTTTCCAAACTTATACTTGGTTCCAAATGTATACTCGGTTCCAAACTATACTTGGTTCCAAATATGGCAGCACTACTTTTTGTCCAAACTTGTTCATGTTTCTAAACGTATACCTAATTTCCAAACTTATACTTGTTTCTAAGCTTATACTCGTTTCCAAACTTGTACTTGTTTCTAAACGTATACTTAATTTCCAAACTAATACTTGTTTCCAAACTTATATTTGATTCCAAACTTGTACTTGGTTCCAAACTTATACTTGGCTCCAAACTTATACTTTGTTCCAAAATTATACTTAATTTCCAAACTGATACCTGTTTCCAAACTTAACCTTGATTAGAATCTGACTGGAGGTGTAAATGGCGGCCTGCACATCACAGATGTCACCAACGCCAGTCGGACCATGCTGATGAATATTACCACCCTGCAGTGGGACGATGAACTTTGCAAGTGAGTTTTATATACACATTCCTGTAATGTCCTTACTTGAATGCTCCATAGGGAGTGAACATGTAACAACAGTATTGTAGATTAAAATTAGAGTATATAATATTGGTGTAAGTTGCTTAAAGGGACTTAGTAACATTGTCCAAATCCTCAAAATAAAATTCTAATTCTAGCAGTTCCCTTATACCTTGTTGTATTCGTATTAACAATAACATCACAGGACAGGTTTCGGTTTTTCAAATTTCCCTTTCGTTACAAAGATATGTATGATTGAAGTATTCAGATAAGAAAAACTCTGGGCGAGTTTTTCTTCTGTGTACAAAGTGAGTGCAGTGAGTTACTGAATATCACGTTGCATTTTCGCTCATTACTTGGCCATACAATGTCCATTTGACTTGAAATTTTCACACAATACCCTGTGGACATATGAGATAACAACAATATACATTGCATCAACCATTCATCACTTTTTGCACATGTCAACAAAGTTACTAGATCCCTTTAAAGGTGCACCTGTTGTAAGATAAGTTTGAATAATGTGTGAAAGTTTCATTGAAAAAGAACACTGCTTTCCTGGTTAAAAAAGCAAAAATTTGCGTTAGCTTTTACAACTAATTACAGTATAACGTTTATGACGTTTATAACCATTCATTAATGCTCTTGAGCTGAATGATAGATATCGTCATACTAAAGGGGCATTTGAAAAAATCTAACCCTATTTTATTCTTCTCTTACCATAAGCCAAACAACATGGTAGAAGAGAAATGTGGAAGGTCAAATTAATGTTTGTGGAGTTTTACAGGTGCACCTTAAAGTTTTAGTTCAGTAAACTATTGAAAAAATGAAGATTTCTCATCATCACACTAAAAAGATAGCAAATAAATAATCTATATAAGTCAGACCATGGCCCTGTTGTAGAAAGAGATACAATCAATGGTAAAGCTGCAATGAATTGTAAGTCGGATCATGTGACTAAATGCGCAAGTCTGATATATTGTTAAGTGTATTTTTTTCACTATGTGAAGTATTGTACAGTTCCACATAATTCATCCATCTAGCTTTACAATGTACTTATTGTAATATAATTAATTTTCAACCTATAATTTGAATATATCCATTTGACCAGATTCTTTGGCGTACCGAAAAAGATCCTCCCAGAAATAAGAAGTTCAGCAGAGGTTTACGGCCATCTGGTTGACACACAACTGAAAGGGCTCCCTATTGCTGGTGTAAGTGACTTTTTGTAGTTTAATAGTTAACTATGGAACAATTTTTTTTATATATTTAGCATTATTACTCTGAAAAGTTAGCAAATGGACAAAAGATTTGAATCAAACGGTCAAACCATACCTAAAATGTGAAATAGGTATAATTATGTATGATGGTGATAATGATGGGGTCCATGGCCATCTGGTTGGCACACGGCTGAAAGGCATCCCCTTTGCTGGTGTAGGTTACTTTATATTTTAGCAAGCCTCCACGCTAACTTTTTTCTCTCCTAGCCCATTTGGGCTAATAAACTTGTAAATGTTCCCATTTTGCTTGGCCAAACAGAAAATATAATTGCCCCGCTTACTTTAAAAGGAATTACATTCTACTTGTTTAGATTATCATACAAATGAGTTTTTGCTACTAAAAGGCCTTTGCTCCTGTGGCAGATACCTGTCATGATAATAAACTAACCCATTCAATATTGGTATCAAATATACTCGGGCTGGAGGTTGGAGATTGGATCATACACCATTACATCAAATAGCCAGGATCTTTTTTATCATCAATATTGGCCTCTTATTTGTGTAGATTCTTGGTGATCAGCATGCTGCGCTGGTTGGCCAGTCATGCTTCAAGAAAGGCATGGCCAAGAACACGTGAGTATAGACCTGTTTTTTTTTCTTTTCTTTTCATTGAAACAAATTTACAGCTGAACTTAGTATTGCTGTATGATTTAACCAAAGACATGTGAAAATCATCACAATCATTTTTCACGACGTATTGGTTGTTTTGTGGTCCAAGGGTCTCGTATACGGTTTGAAATTTGGCCAAATTGTTTACACAATTTCCCCTAGGGGTGTGTGTGTTTGCTAACTTTATGATGGGATTGGTTCTCATAATGTTTATTAAGAGAATTATTTCTTTATTTGGCCGATTTGCTTACACAAGAGTTACTCTTGGGGGTGCGTGTTTGCTGATTTTATGACAAGTAAATATTATATGATTGTGAATTCCTTTTCAGGATTTTTTCTATTGCAAGTATTGACCTTTATTAGAGCTTTTGTAATGCGTTGCTGTATGTTGAATAACTCTAAGAATTTTCCCAGGTAGGATCTAACAGGTCATGTTGGTCACATTTCATCCTTTTGCTTGTCATTCTTGTTTGGTCTTTAAAAGTAAATATATCTAAAGAAACAATCACCAACCTTTAATTGTAAAGAACTAACTTATGGCTGATTTCACCCCACATGAAATTGCAGGTATGGGACTGGGTGCTTCCTGATCTATAACACAGGGGAGGAAAGGGTGTTCTCAAAGAACGGTCTGCTTACCACCCTGGGGTATAAACTCGGCAAGGATGCACCTACCATCTATGCATTAGAGGTGAGAACAAAAGAATATTATTATTATGGTGTGACGAGAATGGTAGAGCGCGTGCTTTCCGATCGTGAGATCCCGAGTTCGAACCCAGCCCACTCCGTTTGTCCTTCAGCAAGGCATTTAATCCACATTGCTGCTCTCTACCCAGGTGTATAAATGGGTACCTGGTCTGGTGAAAATTAGCTTAGTGCACCAATATGGTTGCCCGCGGCTAATATGCACCCCGGGGAGTTGAGAATGTGTACAAGATAATTTTGCGGGTCTGAACTGTACCAAATGACCAGGGATAATAATAAGCGCTTAGAGGCTGTTCTGCATTAGGCGCTATACAAATACGATCTATTATTATTATTATATCCTTATGAACTATTGCAAGAATTCCTGACCAGTAGCCCGTCTGCAAGTGAAATTGAGACATGTAATATTGTGCTTGCCCGAAACCAGAATTTGGTGGCCCCAAGAAGAAAGACATAACCAATAAAGAAGCAAAATAATGGATGTGGATGTGATGTGGCAAGATTGGTAGAGCGCTCGCTTTCCAAGCTTTCCAGAGATCCCGAGTTCTAACCCGGAGTATGCCCATCGCGTTTGTCCTTCACCAAGACAATTAATCCACATTGCTGCTCTCTACCCATAAGGTGTATAAATGGGGACCCGGTAGGAGGTGAAAGCCTTTATGTGAAGGATCTTCTCAATGCCCATGAGCTGCTTGGAAGGAATGCTCCCCAGGGAGTGGAGATGGTGCACAGAATGTGTGCTGGTTTGCATTGTATCCTATGACTGGGGTAATAATATCATTGTAAAGCGCTTAGAGATGATTATCAATCATATTAAGGGCTATATAAATCAAGCATATTATTATTAAGAAAAAAAAAGAACAAGATCAGAGAATGTTAAATGTCATTCTTATTTTCTTTTTTTTCCAGGGCTCAGTAGCCATTGCAGGAGCTGCAGTCAGATGGCTAAGGGATAATCTTGGAATTATCTCGTCAGCTCCTGAAGTTGGTATGTATGTTTGTGTTTTGTATGTTTTATTTGGATCATGAAGTAATTTTATCGCTTGCTGAAAACCGCTTCCGAGGGGCCTGACAAGCGGTGCAAGTTTTCCGCTCTCAAGCCTGCATCCAGGAGATTTTTATTAGTGTTGACACTTTCTTATCACTTGCCCCTCTCTCTGTGATAGCACTGGGCCTTGAGGGGCAGTAAACACAGCTGGGATTGTTGACAGTAGTGACAAAACTGTGACCGAGTTGATTACCACGATGGTGGAAACGAAACTAACGACAGAATCACCTCATGAATACCAATTAAAAGAATATAAGTTCAAATCGTCGCTGGGCAATTAAAATGGCAAATTGGCCGATATTATCGTTAAATATCGATTTTGTTTTTATTTTATTTTCAGATAGAGTACTTTAATACCTATCCGATGATATATTTAGAATCCCCATATATGCCCTACTTTTTGAGAAAATCAAAAATAACAAAAGGACAAAATGAAATAATTGCGCGTATTTGGGCAACAAAAAGGACAATAACGTTTTTCACGAACTGCCGAGCGGTGTTATTTAGATAAGAATAAATACACTTATAACGAATGAAGTGTGTTATTTGACTACTTGTCCGTAAAAACATAGTATTGGTTACAATATCTGCACATACGTAGGGCCACAAGTTTAGCCAATTTTAATTGAAGCGGCGACGAAATTACCCTTTTGCATGTTTGGCATACACGACTCAACACGCACCTCGTGCGCGTATTTGCCCTTTTTGTTGCCCATTGTCGCGCACATTGGCTGTGCATTATCAATGCGCGTAAAAGGGCAATTGTATTATTGTCCTTTTTGCGTGCACGATATCGGCGCATCATATATATAAGAAATGCGTAATAACTCCGTTAAAAAGAACTGAGCATACGCCAAATTAAACGACTTGGTAGCTCTAAAGCCTACCTAACCTTTCACTAAACATAGTTACTGAATTTGGCATTTAAAGAAAATAATTGCCCAAAATGTTGTTTCTTCAAAAAAAAGTATGTATCGTTTTTTGCTATCGATACCGTCAATTTGTCCTTTTAATTGCCCATCGACGAAATATTAACTTCCCTTGTTTATTTTCCAAGTGATACATCATGGGGACTTTCCATTGGTTTAAAATAAAACCCACGTTGATTTTTTGTTTTTATTGTAAACGGACTGCCATCAAGTAGGCAAATTGATTACAGTTCTTTTATAGATAAAATATGTATTTTGTATTTCTTTACATACCGGAATCGCTCAACGCTTCAAACTGAAAATTGCAGTGTTACATTTCATAAGTTTTATACTAAATTTACTACATTTTTATAGCAATTCTGCCTCTCATTTGCTTTCTGCTCTTTACTTTATATAACATTTAATTAAATTCCATCGACTGTTGTACGTCCCTTTTTTTCAGAGGCACTAGCGAAACAAGTTGAGAACAACGGTGGAGTGTACTTTGTTCCAGCGTTCTCAGGGCTGTTTGCTCCATACTGGGAGTCTGATGCCAGGGGGTGAGTGGTTTTAGCTTTCTCATCATGACAATAATAAGATAAATTGAAGGGGAAAAGAGCTATGTCATGTAATCGTGTAGTTGGAAGCTTTAGTTTGGGCGTCACTCATGTACAACTAAGTATGTTTTCATGTGATTTCATTCTATATTCTAAATTGTAATTCCTCATAAGAATGATGATGACGACGACGATGATGATGAAGATGGTGATGAAGATGATGACGACAATGATGATGATTGTGATGATAATGATGGTGAAGATGATGATGACAATGACAATTATTAAGATGATAAAACTGGTGGTGATGATGATGACTACAGCACAGGTATGGTGGTTTATCACAAGGATAGTGATGATGATGACTAACGAAGAAGAAAGAGAAGATGATGATGATGTGGAGGAAAGTAATGATGTCGCTGGGCAATTAAAATGGCAAATTGGCCGATATTATCGTTAAATATCGATTTTGTTTTTATTTTATTTTCAGATAGAGTACTTTAATACCTATCCGATGATATATTTAGAATCCCCATATATGCCCTACTTTTTGAGAAAATCAAAAATAACAAAAGGACAAAATGAAATAATTGCGCGTATTTGGGCAACAAAAAGGACAATAACGTTTTTCACGAACTGCCGAGCGGTGTTATTTAGATAAGAATAAATACACTTATAACGAATGAAGTGTGTTATTTGACTACTTGTCCGTAAAAACATAGTATTGGTTACAATATCTGCACATACGTAGGGCCACAAGTTTTCATTCTATATTCTAAATTGTAATTCCTCATAAGAATGATGATGACGACGACGATGATGATGAAGATGGTGATGAAGATAATGACGACAATGATGATGATTGTGATGATAATGATGGTGAAGATGATGATGACAATGACAATTATTAAGATGATAAAACTGGTGGTGATGATGATGACTACAGCACAGGTATGGTGGTTAATCACAAGGATAGTGATGATGCTATAATGATGATGATGACTAACGAAGAAGATGATGATGATGATGTGGAGGAAAGTAATGATGAATATGATGATGAATTGTAAATGATAATAACAAAGTTACAAATAAACTTTATCGTGTAAGCATGTAGTTGAAAGCTTATGGCCCCTTTCCCTTTCACATACATTATAGTTTTCACATGTTTCATTTCATTTCATTTCTTAGTCCAATTGTCAAACAACATAGGAAATTGTTTTGATCACACAATGGGAATTTCATATGACGAATAGATACTATGCGAAAAAACATGTCAACAAAAATTACTCATACAAGATGTACGTAATAACAGTTCAACTTTCTTTCAGAAATAAAACAACCATGTTATTTTATTTTTCAGAACAATCTGTGGCTTGACTCAATTCAGCACCAAAGCACACATAGCCAGGGCAACACTGGAAGCAGTGTGTTATCAAACAAGAGAGGTGAGACATCAGTATCTGATTTCAAAGTTCCATAAATTATATTTTTCACCCTGGAAAATTATAAATTGAACCCACATTTCTCCCACTGAAGGAATTCGTTGTTGTGTTTGTTATGTGTTTTGTATTGGAGAGAGAAAGGGAACAATACAAAGTCGCCTGAAATATCTGCGGTCTATGAATTGTTTCCCACGATATATATATGTGAGATTTTAGTTAAATATCTAAACAAATCTGAAATATAACTGTTTATATACTTGCAATGTTGATGTTGACTTCTTTTATTTGTTGATAAACTTGTTAACCCTATTAAGGCCGGGCTATTTGAGGTCTTCAGCAGGCCGGGGGGGGGGCCATTATGGCCCCCCCCTAAGATCTCGGCCGCGGAGCGGCCGATCGCCGTAAAAATTTGCACGCGTGATAAGTGAAGTGTATAGAATACAATGGTAATTTTTAAAAATTTTGAAAAATTCATTAATTTGCATATTTATGGTAATTTATGCAAATAAGTCATGAAATTCATATTTTTACCCATAAATCATATATTCTTCATAATTAAACTCTGGTTTTCACTACATATATTCTTTAGAGCATTTGGAATGATACTACAACAAAAAAAATTGGAAGAGCCCGGTTCTTCCTTTTGTTTTCTATTGTTTTATTAATTTCTTATGTATTTCTTTGTTTTTTTAACTTATGTATTTTATTGTTTTTGTTGTTTATTTTATTTCTAACTATAATTTAACTGTTTTGAACCCCAAAACCAACATATAAAATGTAAACAACACCAAATATCTAATAATATACCTCATTTTATGAAAATTGATATTTCCATATGTTTTGTACACAAATCACGAAATTTAGTGATTTTCGGGCTGACATGCATAGACAAAAGGTCACGTGACTTTGTAACGGAGGGTCCGATTTTCGAAATTTGTGTTTTAAAACGTGCGCAAGACCCGAAAGAAAAAAGTCACCAAGCAGCGGCGCGTCATCTTGCAGCGTTTTGGAGCAATAAAAAAAATTCCGGAGGGGGGGGCCATTATGGCCCCCCCCCGGCCTTAATAGGGTTGAAACGATTTTGATTATCCTTGCGGGATTATACCTTGTTTAATTTGTTAATTTGTCCCACAAGCTGTTGGATGCCATGAACCAAGACTCCGGAATTCCCCTCGAAAAACTGAGAGTCGATGGTGGAATGACCTTTAACAATCTGCTCATGCAACTACAGGCCGATACACTCAATATTCCTGTCGGTAAGTTGTACTTCTCTTCTACTTGTAGTACAATTGTAATGCCAAGTTCACTTAAAGCATCTTTACCTCAGAGTAGTGTAAAGAAAAGTCCAATAAATCTGACAAATTATGAACCTAGATTCATGAATTTCCCTAAAAAAATTGAGAGCTGATGGTCGATTGACCCAAAATAACCTGCTCAGGCAACTATACAGGCTGATACACTCAATATTCCCGTTGGGAAGTTGTACTACTTTACTACTTACAGTACAATCTTAAAGGGACTTAGTAACATTGTCCAAATCCTCAAAATACAATTTTAATTCTAGCGGTTCCCTCATACCTTGTTGTATTCGTATTAACAATTAAATCATGGGAACGGTTTCGGTTTTTCAAATTTCCCTTTTGTTACAAAGATATGAACGATCAAAGTATTCAGATAGAAAAACTCCGGGCGAGTTTTTCTTCTGTGTACAAAGTGAGTGCATTGAGTTAGTGAATATCACTTTGTATTTTCACTCATTACTTGGCCATGCAATGTCCATTTGACTTGAAATTTTCACACAATACCCTGTGGACATATGAGATAACAACAATATACATTGCATCAACCCTTATTCACTTTTTGCACATGCCAACAAAGTTACTAGATCCCTTTAATGCCAATTTAACTTTATTATAGTGTTTAACCATGTCAGATTATTGTACAGAAAATCCACAAAATTTGAGATAGTAATCAAGTGTTACCCGTTCCGAGCAAAGACTATTTGTCTTTATTTCACCTTTTTGTGAAAGAATGAAGTCTGATCTACCTTTATTTATGATTGGTTACTATTACTATTTCAGTGCGTCCAGCCATGGCAGAGACGACGGCTTTAGGTGTTGCCATGGCAGCGGGTCATGCGGTGGGTGTGTGGAAGCTGGATGAAGCATTGACTGGAAGCACGGATACCTTTACACCTTCCTTAGCTGATGATGGTATGTATAATGATGATAATAATAATAATAATAATAGATTGTATTATATAGCACCTATTTATACGACGTAATACCAATTTCGGGATTACGTTAACTGAGAGCCCGTCAGTGCGCATGCGCTAATCCGCAATTCGTTGGTTTCGCGTGCATTCTGAGCGAAAGGACACCTTTCGATCTCTAGAATATATGCAATTTTATCCGCGCAATCCCCGCCTTTTGAAGGTAAGAAATCGTTCTAAATTGGTATTTGATATATACTCGTACTTTTGAGACGGTTTTTGCATCAAATCAAGTATATCCAAAGTGATATTTTACGTCGGATTTGATCGTCTCATATTATGGATTGCAGCTCGGCTGCATGTTCCCCCTGCGTATTAATATTAGGCACAGCCTATCGCAGGCCAGAGCCGCGGGCTCCTATTAGTTAGGCAGCTAAGGGCTTGAAATCATAACAATTGTGCACAAAATGAAGAAAGCATGAAATTTTCACAGTTCATTCTTATCATCATAACATTTAATTTTCCCCGTGGAAGTTTGCTAATTATGACGTTGAGGGGCGGGAGAGGGTTTTTGAAAAAAGGGGGTGCAAAGTGAATTTGTACAACATTTCATGGGGTACATAACAGTTTCTTTACACGTTTATGGGGAAAAGGTCACGCGTGAGACTCAAAATGTCCACTATAATTAATAGATGATTATTTTAGGGGGGAAAATGGGGAAATGGGAGGGTGGTGGGGGGGGGGGGGGGGAGTGCGACCCCACCCCTCATTTCTCCTATGTTGAAAGTTTCACTTATGTTATATTTGCATAGTATAATGTTATTGATATACAAGTGAACTATGATGTATACTTCATCGGAGGGTTGAGTAAACGGAAGGGGGGGGGGGGGTGTGGAATGGAGAAAAGGGGCCCAGGACACCCCCTCCCAAGCCCTCAATTTTCTAACTCTATGTTGAAAGCGCACTCATTAAACAACATGTGTTTAATAGATTAGCGTATGATGACTGCGTACATTTCATGGCAGACATAGGTAGAAGGGGGAGGGGGAGGGTGTGGTGGAGAAAAGTGGGAATACCCCCCCCCCCCCCTCCATCCTCATATTTATACTAGTTGCGCTCATTTTTGTATTTTTGTCATGTTGATGATCTCATATAATTTCATGTACTAGGCTTGGAGACGATGGTCCATTTTTTTGGTAATTCATGTTCTAAATGGTTTCTATAACACAATCAGTGAAGTTGCCACCTTCGCAACTTCGGGCATTTTATCTATAAGCATTATAAAATAATTAGATAATTGCATAATTATGAAATAATTTCAGAGGTCAGTTTATATCTACAGTATGAATAGTATAATACTATAGTAATAAAAAACACTAATTTCAGGCTATTAGGGTGTAAGGAATCCATTTCCGATGCTCATCTGCATGTGCTATATGGGTAACACCCTGAAATCAAAGATGGCTGTCCCTAATTTGCATATTTAATAATATTATTGAATTTCAGTAGCTACAGCCTATAATCAGCAGAAATAACACGAAATCATATTATAAATGTGTATTAAAGATATTTCAGCTTGGTTGCCACCTTCGCAATCTCTAAAAATGGATATAAAGAGCAAAATTAGGCTTTTTATCTAATTTGCATATTCTACTAAATCATGAAAATGTGTGTATATATATTGCAAACTCAGAAGGTAAAAATGACGAGTAACACCACTTTTTCCACGGGGGGCAACAAATCCATTTATGATATATTCAAATCGGCGTATCACCATGGCAACCCATGTAAATCCAAGATGCCCGCCTTTCGCTTTTTAAAGGAAAAATTATATTTACCAATATTAACACATTTATTTCATTATACCCTGTTTCAATGTAAGAAACGAACTTAATTGTGCCTCCAGTATTCTAGTTGCCAATTCCAATAATTTGAAAGTCAAAAAGTCATCATCTCGATGAAACATAACCAGAATAACCAACTTGTGTATCATAACATTTGTAATTTTGGGAGCAGCCATCTTGGATTTAATGAGGTTGCCATGGTGATATGAGGAAATAGGTATTATAAATGGATTTGTTGCCCCCTAAACCTTGGAAAAGTGGTTTTACTTGTCATTTTTACTTTCCGGGTTTCCAATATACTATACATTTCTAAGAATATGCAAATTAGGTTAATTACTTAATTATGCTAATTATATGGGATGTCAGAGGTTGCCAATGTGGCAACCAAGTTGAAATACCTTTAATACATAATTAGAATATGATTGAAAAATAATTACTTGTAATGTTTGCTCATTACATGCGATAACCACTGAAAATCAATAATATTCATGAATATGCAAGTTAGGGGCATACATCTATGATTTCTGGGTGTTGCCCATATATCACATGCAAATGAGCATTGGAACTGGATTGCCTGTCCCAAAATACCTTAAAATAGCTGTTTTAATTACTGGCGTTATTATTCCTAGATAGATACTGACCTCTTAATTTATTTCGGAGTTATGCAAATTAGCTAATTATCTTAATAATGGTTATAAAAAAAGCCAATGTGGCAATCTCGCTAAATTTTCTATAGAAACCATTTAGTACATGAATAAACAAGATAAATTGGGCTAATAAAGGTCTCCAGGCATGATACATGCCATCATCAGTGGCAGCTTGGCTAGTATGCTCCCCGGGGAGTTGAGAAAGTACGCAATATCATTGTGTAGGTTTGATATGTACCCGATGACCATGGGTAATAATAATTTAAGTAATTATTTAAGCGCATTTGAACATTCTATATGGAAAATGCGCTATATAAATGCATTATTATTATTATTATTATTAATAGGACCATTTACACGACTAATGTAAATAATGTGCTATATGACCTTTGACTTCATGACCCCGACATCTAACAAGACCACTGTCTCCCTACGGATCCGAGTATACTTGCTATAATTATATTCAGAACAAAATATAGGAGAAGCAAGTAAAATAACCCCCAAAATGGCGAAAAAGGGAAGGAAAAGGTCATGACCTCTAAAGGTCACTTGAGGTCAAATTCAGCGAACTTCCACGGGGGAAAATAATTCTCATATCCTGGAGATTATATGGTAGGACTTTCATGCTTTCTTCAAAAAGTGCACAATTATTACCCTTAGCCGCCTAACTATATGGGCGACTCAGCCGCTGCTGACACAGTCGGCAATACTGGGCGGGGAAAGTAATCGAAGTCAGACTCGAAGCCACAGGCAATGATCGAGCGAGTCCGTCCCCCGTCTGCATCTTAGGCACAGCCTAGCGCAGGAGCCACGGGCTCTCACGGGCGGATTTAGCCTTCTCTTGCGGCACAGCCGCTGTCGACACAGTCGGCAAGAGTGGGTTGGGGAAAGTTAATCGTATTCGAACTCGAAGCCAAAGGCTATGACCGAGTGTGAGAGAGTCAGGCTCACATAGTAAACAAATGGGAAATCTAGTATGATTCCCTTCACATTCGAAGCATAAGGCTATGCATATGACTATGAGTGAGACAGAGAAATAGAATGACTCTATTTCCAATCATAAAGGGAAATCTAGCTTGATTCCCTAGTCTATATTTTCGTTCAGTAATAGACTGGATATGGAAGCGCTACTTGTACTGTAAGCGTGAATTGCGAGGCCTTGGCCTCTCCCGTTGCTACGGTTGCTCAAGCCCGTCCGCGGCCCCACGGGGGTTAGCACACGGCAATGAGAAATATCCATTTCAAGCAATCATGAATGACATACCGCCCACCGGGCTTATAAGTTGGTATATTTCAGACAAACCTGGAAAAGTTGTCATTCCCTCTATCGCCGCATATTTGCAATATGGCAATTAGCATCGGATATATTTGAGAATCTATTAATTTTGTTGAATAAGAAGTAGCTTGTCTACTCTTTACTTTATGTCACACCTACTAGTACTAGAGGTGACCACAGTGACACTTGTTTCTTGAAGATTCTCCGCTTATTTTTATATCCATATCCAAGCAAGCGCATAACAGAGAATGACTTTATTATGCGCTATACGAATAGAACTTTATATTGTCAGTCAGATTTGAGGCAATTACAGACATGTACAGCCACGAATGTCGTGACTTGAATTTGTATATATGTAGTTCAATACGTATCACAGTACTAGCTTGGTGGCGCCAATGCTTATTATACTGTTATAGTCGCTCCATTTATATGGGCCGCGGTATACTGATACACATCGATAAGATGGCCCTTAGCATTGAATCGCTAAGTCAATGGCAATTCATACTTGAACTCCTGAAAATTGAATATGTCTGTGGAAAGAGATAATACAACCTGACTTTAATGCAAGATTTATGCACTTTGGCGACGTACAAATTACGAGCTACAATGAGCATGAGAGGTAATTTCAATCATCCGCCTCGCCTTCCATCCCCACCGGGGACGTTACATGACTATAAATTCATTGGAATATATCCGCTTGGACTCGCTGAGCCAAGCCCACGGCCGGCCGTGTAGGCCTATACCAGGCCAATGTCAGGAGTGATTGAAGAATGGGCCCCTTTTTAGGGTACACACAGGAAGGAGGAACAGACTACCTCCACACACTCGGTCACAGGCTAAGTTAAGCCCGTCTCAGATGTTTTGCTAGTGCCGGGTGCCAAGAGTTGGCCCGTAGGCCAGCATGCAGGGGAGATAATAGAACTCCAAATTCAGACAAGGCAAGTGGATTATTCTGAATTTATTTCAATGAATTCAATTCGACAAATGCCAATAAACCCCAAGTTTGGGTTGACTGAGGTTGTCAGAAAACTGGCAAGAATTACAGACTTCAAAACTGTCATTGGATGCTAGATTGAGTTTCCGGTGTGGGAAATTTAATCCTTCATGAACGTTCAAACAATATAGGAAAAACGTCACTTGCGATGCTGAAATCATACAAGAGGTTATTATAGCCTATAATTGAATGTTATTGAGCCCTGCCAAGATAGAAGTGGGCGAATTCATATCTAATAGTTGTATTAGATTAAACAGAATGGGGTACGATTTAGCCCTCGATGATCCTTTTAGAATCGACTAACTTTAGGTCATCTGCCATGGATTTTCATCCACACGGCCTACATGCACTTGGTGCGGGATCTTGTATCCCCTGAATATTGTCTAGCATCCCTCAACCTCTTTGACAAAATAGTGTTGAGCTACCCATGAGGATAATTTATACCTCAAAGTTAATTCTATGATTAATGCTGGCAATTCTAGCCATATCCAATGGCTCTGGTACATCACCAAGTCTATGTACAAGTTGCAAAACCAGCTTTCTCAAGCTGGTCGTGTCATGTCTCGAAATCTGGACGACACAATCCTGATTATTGTTATTGGGGATGATTACAACTCAAGGAAGCTATTATAAGCTACTTTGACATCCTTGTGCATCTCGGGTTTATCCACCCTGGGAAATCGGTACCCATCCCACTAAAGAATTATACTCATTGGCTTCATTTTGAACATTGAGTTATGATATTTAGACATTTAAATGCAAAGCGCTCAAAAGAGAATGGCTTTGAAGATTTGTATTAACAATTTGGAGTCCTCAATGAGGCACGTACGTTGCCATGGTTATCTGGAAGATTTTTTCGATTCTCCAGCAGGCCAATGTGTGAACCTCTCTACAATCATACTCTATTTGAGAGAGAGAAAATTGTAATACTTAAAGCAAACATTCAATGTTAGCTTTTATTTATTAAAAAATGACACTGTCGCGGGGATGATCTCTATGGTGGGTTGATCCGACCATGTGGTATCTTTATTCGCCCCCATCAGCCCGAAATCGGAGCTTGAGTTGCGTCCATGCCAGTGGGAATGGCTGGGATGCTATATATCAACCTCAGCATAATTATGCACAGGTGGCTGATACTAATGGCTTATAATTACAAACTAGAACTTATGGCATGAACTACCTTGTAACGGTAGCTGCTGGGTAATGTGACATTCAATCATTGTGTGCCTATGTGAACAGTGTACATGTACTACCCGTATTGAATATGATATAATAGATGCAAGCCCTCGGATAGCAACGAGGCAACATAAATCATTACTTGTGGATTATGCACGAGTAAAACATATACATATATATGTTATTAGTAAATTCCCATTTTAACGGGAAAATAACTCAGAGGCAGGCCATATGTATAGGCACTTTCAGGTGCGGAATACATATTCAATGGCGTTGTTTTGGAACTTGGTTCCCAGAACTAGCCTTATTTGGTTAGATATGCAAATTGAATTTACTAGTTGAGGCATTCACTGTTGATTACAACGTTTGAGTTTCTCCAAATTCCCATTTTTTGTTATCCTTAACATTTTGGGACAATTCAAAATGATGGGATGCAGCTGGTCTGCTCATAGTTCGAACAGGCTTAATTAAGAAGTGCTCTTCCCTGGATATTGGTTTAACCCAATAACCCATGCTCTTTTTAAGGAGACTAGACTTACCTGCTCAATCAATTGAATATGAGTCACAATGCCTATCTATAGAGGTGGATGTATACACGTTGTTGAGCTGCAGGCAGACTTTCGGAACAAACGAAAGCTTGCATTTTCAGAGTCATTGATTACTGGCGTGCAGCACATTATCAGCATATCTGGTATTAGACCCAGTAATATAAACACCCTCTTATGTCGTACGAGGATGTCTTTAATTACGCCCCTCCTGAGGTTAAAGGAGGTTTAGGATGTTATCATAGGTCTTCGCCTCACGCTTGACTTAGACTATGATACTTTGCACAATTTTCTATATCGACCCAGGGGGTCTAGCCACTGAATTGTTTGTATTTTGGACTTATAATAGTGCAGTGAGGCTCTCTTAAAATTAAGGACCTTCTAACAAAAGGATCCGGGGTGTGTATATGTACTTCAACTATCTTATGAAGTCACACCCACTGTAGGAGGCTCATGTGTATTTAGCTACCTGCGATATCTTTTACGACTTACGCAGAATAAGGACTATGGGGGTAACGGACAGTGCCGGTACCTCAAGCACATGTTAATTTGGCTAAGAGCTGGAATAATTTGTGTAGAAAATATATTATCTTATATTTATACTGTTCCTGTTGAGTTCTGGAACTTCTGGCCCATTAGGCAGGCTGGTCTTAGGAAAGTATTCCTACGCTATACATGAAATTAGTGAAGAACAGGAACATTAAGTTCATAGTTGCACTCATACATGAAATCTGTGTAGAATATGAGCATAACATTTACATGCTCTCATGAAGTCCTTAATGGACTCAAATGGACATGGCCAAGAGTGATTTTAAGACACCACTAATGTCAGTTGGGCTAAAAGGTTTTGTCAGTACAACGGTCTTGTTGTATGGCGGCCATACCTACATTCAATAAATGTATTTGTACATTATATTGTTGTCAGGATCGGATGTACCTGCTGAGCTTCAAAATCTCAGTTAACGTAATCCCGAAATTGGTATTACGTCGTATAATTGAAAGATTAAACGAGAACTTGTTTGAGATTTAATCTCAATTATATAAGTAATATAAAATGAGGGATTACGTCCCTCCCTTACCCTCCCTAATGTTGGGTACTAATTCGAGTTCTCGTAATCTTTCTGCCTTGGTTCAGCAGGCACATCCTCGGCTATCTACGAATATTGCGGATTAGCGCATGCGCACTGACGGGCTCTCAGTTAACGTAATCCCTCATTTTATATTACTTATATAATTGAGATTAAATCTCAAACAAGTTCTCGTTTAATCTTTCAATTTAAATGCAGAACAGCCTCTAAGCGCTTATTATTATCCCTGGTCATTTGGTACAGTTCAGACCGGCACAATTATCTTGTACACATTCTCAACTCCCCGGGGAGCATACTAGGTGCACCAAGCTAATTTTCACCAGACCAGTGGCCGAGAGCACGATCATGACCCAGGACCAGCCCTAGTGCCACTGACCTCTAGATATGCTTATGTAATCCCTTACGGTTGAATGGGTAAGGGCAGTATGTGTGCTCTGCTACGTTCTATTGATTTGTTTATTATTCTAGCATATTGACATTGATGCGTTAGAGCCAATGATGCTAATTACCATGGTAAATATCGCTGGTCCGTAATCGGGCCAAGGTACTCATTTATACACCTGGGTAAAGAGCAGCAATGTGGATAAATTGTCTTGCTGAAGGACAAACGGGATGGGCTGGGTTCGAACTCAGGATCTCACGATTGGAAAACATGCACCCTCCCAGTGTTGCCACACCACTTCTGTATCAGTGTGGAAGTGTTGTGGGTAGGCACCTGACTTGCAATCATGGAACCTGAGTTTGAAACCAATCAATGCCCAACTTTTAGGTCCTTCGATCAGCAAGACATTTAATCTGCATCGTTGTGTGGGTTTAAACTGTACCTGATAACCATGTGTAATAATAACGCCAGGGGGGTGTTTCACAAAGATCCTAAGTTGAACTTAACCCTAAGTTGGACTTAAAATGTATGGTAAGCCATTTGTAGCCTTGGAATAAAATACATTCAAAAGCAACAATGCAAGTGTTTTAGAGTTTTCATAAATTTTACATCAAGAACATGAAATCTCCTTGATAACAGAAAATATTAATGCTCTGAATAAAAAAGTTATGCCTTTTTAACAAACTTTTACAAATTGTTTTAAAAGTAACAAAAGGCTTTCAATAATTTTTAAGTCCAACGTATGGTTAAGTTCACCTTAGGATCTTTGTGAAACACCCCTACATGACTGCATTGTATAAGTTGCCATTATTATTATTATTGAACTGGTTTTTGCTCAATTGAGTTGTGCAAACAAATTTAGGTCATGATTATTCAAGTTTTAAGGCTGTGTTGTAGTGGCCAGCGAGCCAGTGCTTATAGTATCGAGCTCTTGGTTATTGTCTGAATTCAGAATCTCTACCAGTGATATTTTATGCTCTGTTTTGACATGTTTTAAATGTTTAATGCATAAAAAATAATGGCTCGTGGCTTCAAGCTTGCCCAAAATTACTCACCTCAAAGTCTCTCCCCGAAATGCTCACATTTAGACTTCAGACTTCACTAACTCTGGGAAATCGGGCATTTTTGTCATTATTTTTTACTTGTCTTTTTAAAAGTAATACAGTGTTTTCTCCTCTTTATCGTTTTCAGTGCGAGAGACTCATTATGCCAAATGGAAGCTTGCCGTACAGAGGTCCATGCAGTGGGAGGGAAACAGTGTGGGATCAGTTAAGAAAGGTGAAGCGTAAACTGCAGTTTTGGGGGGGAAGAGGGTCAAACAAGTTCAGTGGTCATCAGTGTCTAGTGTGACTCTAGAACCCTCTATCCAATTTGAACAAAGGGCCCGTTCTTTAGGGTTCTGCTCCCTAGGGAGTGGAAGACTACAGAGAACTGGGGGATTGAAAGCTAACTGTTCCATTGTAGATATTATCAGAACTCAGGAAACCTCCCTCCCCAGAACCCTTCGCACATTGGTCTTTTGTTCAGTATTCATTAGGGAGTTCTAGAGCATTCCACTTAACTCGTTTAGGACTGACTGATTTTGCTACAACATGTATTGATCCATAGACCCAAGCCCAAGTATTTTCGGGACCAGTTCTGAATGGGTTAACAATGGCAGTCCAGTGCCCCGTTTCATAAAACACTTCCAAACGTTGTAAGTGTCCAATTATTGTAACTATTAGGTCAACAGCAAATCAGCATGGAGCATTTCAGCTGTTGCCATGGTAGTTACAATAATTGGACACTTGCAACAATTGCAAGTGTTTTATGAAACGGGGCACAGAATGGGATAGAACTCTAAAGAACACGATAGCAGAGTAAATCCCTCCTCCTTTACAGACATGAGAAATGTCAAAGCGAATAGAAACCGTTTCTTGGTGGTTATGTCAGGGTGAGATTTGAGACATTTTTATTCATGATTTATTAAATTTTGTATTACCTAATCATTGCAACATCATACTTGCCAATCGTATGTTATAATCTCACAAACCCCTTACAAAAACATTCCGCAATTACAGTTTGTCCCTATATTATCTTACATGAATGTGGTATCATTGGAAAGCCTGTTTACCCTATGTGTAATGGTTATGGAATGTGTTTATACCTAAATATGGGGCCAAGTCAAGATTGAAATTTTGCAAAATACATTGTTATTGTGTGACCATTCAAAACACGTAATTCCAAATAAGTGAAGAATTCACATTGATAATAACGTTGTATTTTGCGATATTTCGCTTTTGACACGCCTCCATATTCAGGTCTACCGCACATTCCATAATTACATAATCATTACAAGTGAGGCATTGATGTAAAGGGGAATAAACGGGCTACATGTCAATGATATCAAATTTGAGTACGATCATTTCATAACAAAAATAGATCAACGCTCAAACCTTAATTGCAGAACTTTTTGTGAGGGGTTTAGAATTGACACTAACATTAATAATTATGTCATGGAGGTAATTGTTTCATCGATCACAATGTAGAAATTCAAGAACATAATTTTATTATGAAAAAATATAATATGAATAGCTATGATTAGATCATATAATATCTAATTGAGAGTCTGTAGCGTACTTGTAGGTACTGAGATATTTCTGGGTTTTTTCTGTTCAAAATAATGTGTACAGTATATATTACAAAACTTCATGAAAATATATCTTCGTTAAATTTATGTTACATGTCATCGTAATTATATAATCTGAATGTGTTTGCACTATGGTACTAATAGTGATTCATATACTAGTCTTGTATAGTAAAATGCATATTTATCACTTCAGCTGTGTATTCAAGTATATTCTGTATTATAAAAGCATCTAACCTATTAAACTCATTAAGGTAGAACTTCTAGTTTGCCAGTCCGAATAAAAGGAAAACGTCCAATTGGTCAGAATTTGTCGACCCATCAATTTCCGGGAAATTTCCTAGCAAACAAATGATGAAGTATTTTAAACAGGAGGTGCAGGGGATCCAAATTCATTAGAGCGCACAAGATTTTTACTTGCACACGTAGTTAGCATCACAGAGCACCACACTGTACATATGCACAAGGTACGAAAATACACCGCGCTGGTGGACTGTACCAAAACGGAAGAAGAAGACAGAATAACAATATGAAAGCAATAATTTGTCTGAAATTTCCCCAATAAAATTATTGTCTATTTCATGAAAAATATGAAATGGATAATCTTGGCAACACACAAATACTCTCAACTCTCACCTCTTTTAATATTAACATGTTCCATACGAGATTGTTCAATCCCCATGGAGTTAATAAAGGGCCCACCAGGTTCCTGTATGCAGTGGGTTAATTTTACACAAAATATAATTATGGATGAGATTATGCCTTCATAATTATATAGCCATTCTTTCATTTTTCACGTCAGTGTAACTAACAACCATTCTTATTGGTCGCTTCTCCTCCCACTGCCTCTATGTCAACCAATCATGTATCACGTATTAAACAGGTGGATGCGGATGTCCAGGACTCTTCTATGCCAAGACGGGTGCTGCTATTGCCGCCTCATCTGCCGTACTGCTAACACTTGCCTACTGCTTAAAACGTGTATTATAACTCCTGTCTTAACAAGCCTATGCTTACGCTAATGGAGCATTCACACTGACAGATTTTTAACAATCCATGTATGTCGTATGGTGCCGGTATTAAACAAGCCTATGCTTGAGCTTATGGAGCATTCACACTGAAAGATTTTAACAATCCATGTATGTCTTATCGTGCTAGTATTAACAAGACCGTGCATAATCCATGGAAGCTTTCACACTAGGGATAGTTACTGCCTGAAATAATGTTCTGAAACTCACTGATAGAAACCATGTGATTTGTATAATTGAATTATTGTATGACTAAGGAAAAGGTTTTGTTGAAAATCGGATCTAACACTGCCATATGAAAGAAACCTATACTTTTATCCTGAATATTATTGAAAACAAGAACATTATTGTTTATAAACTAATTGTTTTCTAAAAATATATATATATTATGAAATAAAAATACAACAAATGCATGCATGTATAATGTGGCATCGTCATAATGTTATTTGGTATAGTGGCAATATGAGCTACTTATATGAGAGGGAAAATTTAAAACAATTTTACTTGAAGCTATTGAGGTCAATTGTATCCTAAAAAGTTAACCCCATCAATTATGAAAAATACATATAATTACTACAGGGTAATGCATCCATTCTTATCCATTCTTAATGCTGAACATCTCATCAATTCAAAGAAACGTTCAATGTATTTTTCTTGCCATATAGACAGTTTAACTCAACCTGGGCCCCGTTGCAGAAAGAGAATGATGCAATCGATAGTAAAGTTGCAGTTAATTGCAAGTCGCAAGATATGCATGCACATTTGAACCAATCAGATTTGTGCATTTAGTCACATGATCTGAATTGCAATTAATTGTAACTATTTACAATCGATTGCATCTCTGTCTGCAATGGGACCCAGGACTAATCTCCCAAATACTTGGGTTGGACCCTTTACATATAGAATGCACGCATATACTAAATCATATCTTCTTCAGTGGGATACTATAAATACATGTTCTGTCCTGTAGCCTTCACTCTATATGATAACATTCATGCATACACTTATATGTACAATCATTTGATATTTCATTTGTTTAATTCTTTATCACTTCCTTTATTAGCCAATGTAGTTTCATCATCATGAATGCACAAAGTTATTTCAGGGAAGAAGCCTTCATATTCCTCTGGCATTCTCAAACACAACTAAAAATATAACTTAAACAAAATGAATAATTGGCATCATTAGAGCAATAATTATCTTATCAATGAAGTTTCGATTAATTAAGAAATTGTATGCTTTGTCATAAGGACCCGGGCATCGTTTCATAAAACTTGTCCAATTGTTGTAAATGTCCAATTACTGTAACTACTATGGCAACAGCCAAGGTGTATAGCTGTTGCCATGGTAGTTACACTAATTGGACACTTACAACAATTGGAAAAGTTATATGAAACGAGCCACAGATAAGGGAGAAATTGCATGAGTGATTGCAGATGACATATAAACCAAGATTTCCAAATGGAATAATAAAAACATTTTCAACCAAAGATAAAGTTTGTAGGACCAAATAATGAATTATGTCTGTACAGTGAAACCACATTATAACGAGCGCCTTTGGCCCATTGAATTGACCTTGTTTTTATCTGATATATTGGTGTGCCAGGGTTTAAAAATAATGCAATATATATAACCTACACCTGTGAAACTACCTCGCTATATCAGGGATCTCGTTATAACAGAGCTCATTATAAAGAGGTTCCACTGGATTTTCATTTTAATTTTTTGGAAGAAAAGTTGTTATAGTGATGTAATTGTTATTAATTATCTTCATTATCAAGCAATTAGCTAAAAATAGAATTGGTAATCCTTAGAGCGATACTTATCTTATTAATGAAGTTTCGGTTAACAATAAATTGTATGGTTTACCAGAAGCTTCAAGTGGTACCATAGTTCAGTTTTGGTTTGGAGAGTGCTTCGAGAAATATTTTTTGTGAGGTAATGAAAAAAGAAGTGTAAACTTTGAAAGAGCACACAATTTTAAGGACAGAATAAACTTTGTTTGATCAAAATTGGTTCAGAAACGGCTCAAAATGTCCATAAATTTATTAAATTGGAATACCGATTTTTATTCAATAATTTAAGTAAATATTTATAAATCCTACACATTTTTTTTAATAGACCAAAATGGTTTTAAGCCTGTATTTGATGATCTCTCTATTGGATTATTATTTGAACCAAACATCACATTCACATTTTTTGCTAAAAATTATTGAAACGTTCAGGTGTCTTGAGGGGGCCCTTTTGTGTTAATAGCTGTTATTTTTAATGGAAACATGCCCTGTAACTTCACCGTTTATATGTTTTACCTTTAACCTTCTGGTAAACCATACAAGTTATTGTAACCCAAACTTCATGAATAAGATAATAAGATTTTCTGAAGCCATTAAAATAACCAGGGTGCTCCACATTTTATATTCTTTTACATGAATTATGTGTACATATTATATGATTTGAATTAATGTTTTTAGGAATACTGATACAAAATTATTATAAGTAATATAGTGTGAATTGTTTGTATTATTTAATGCAATATGATAATCAAATGTTTTAAACATAAATGATGATAGATGTGGTTTGTACCATGTACATGTATGATTTGTCAACAAATGTCATTTGGAGCATGTAACTAGATGGATATAAATATAGGTGTGTGGAAAATGTAAATCATGTTCTGTCATGTTTCTAAAAATGCCTTGTAATTTTGTGTGGAAGATTTAATGAAATTGGATGTCGTCAGCAAGTTATTGTGGTGATGAAACGATTTCAAAGTGGTGATCATGGTGATGAGGAGAACGATGATGATGATGATGATAATGATGATGATGATGATGGTGATTTGATGATATGATGATGATGATAAAGATGATGATAATACAGATGATGGTGATGATTTGATGATTATGATAAAGATGATATGATGATGGTGATGATGATGATAAAGATGGTGATGATGATGATGGTGATGATATGATGATGATGATAATGATAAAGATGATGATTATAATGATGGTGGGGTGGTGGTCGTGATGATGGTGGTGGTGATGATAATGTCAACTATGATGATTATGATGATGATTATGATCTATAGGCCTAATGGTGATTAAAATAGAAAATGAAAAGACCCAAAACGGAAATCATTGGCAAAGATAACAAATTAATAGAGTTTAGGAACATATGATTTATAAAATCATAAAATTATAACTTGCATTTATGAAGCACTTAAAACAATATTTCTAAGAGTGCTGTACAAACAAACGGACAAAGAATAACAATATTAAGTATAGGAAATAGTGATACGATAGTAGAGATCATCAATGTTCAATTGCAAAATTAATACTACTGAGAAAATAAAACCAAGGGAATACATCATGAGCTACTGCTGATCTGAGCTCTATTATATTACTGAGCGGGGAAAGGACACAAATACATGTAAGCAAATATATATATATTATGATAAAGCCTGTGTAACCATTATTTTTTGCTAACATAGCCTAAATAACAATAACTGATTCAACTTATTAGTGGTAGGCCTATTTGACCATTTTGGAACAGAATTGAGGACTATGATAATAATTTGAAACATTAATAAGCCCTAGAATATTGTGGCTATGATTCATGGAGAATATTGTGCTGTTATTAAAAACAAATTGAAGACGATATGTCGGAGCTTATACACTGTCAAAAAGAAGAAATAGGTAGTCATGCTTTATATTGAAATAAAAAGAAATTAGGAATAAACACTATAAGCAATCACCTGTTTGGCGTCTTTTTATAAGAAATAGGCCAACTTTCTTTGTTGGCTAGAATTTATATAATATATTGTATTGCTGTGGTTCGGAACACAGAAATATATTTTATAGCTCAAAAGAAAGTTATAGGCCTATTTTTATTAAGAGCGCCATCTACCGACATAAACTCGGCGTCCGTATCCATAACGACTGAACCCGGAAGTAACAGATCGATAGTACTATACGTTACATGCATTACATATCACACGTGTGTTATGAGTAGGTACCATGCCACTGTTTGTTGTGTGCATGCATTGTTTACATTCGTCGAACGCGATCGCCAACGCCAGAACAGGAACGGTGTCCGTTATTTGTTAAAACTTTCTAAACTTTTCCTCCGGATATAAATTTGACGTTGTGGGAATTGCTTCTTAAAATCAGTTCTTCGTGCTGTCAAAATCAGCGCTGAAAAGCAAGCTTCGCGACTCCTAAACATTGATTTAAATTCACCCTTCATTTATTGTTCATCAACGGTAGCGTGAACATTTTCCAGTCCAGCGATGGCGGCCGAAGATGAAGTTGCTTTCCGCTCGATGGTTCGCGCCTCGGGCTTGGGCGAAGTGTGGAACCACACGTCGGACACGGGGAAGTTCGGGCAGTACGGGTGGAGGACGACCACGAAAGAGGACTGCTACACGCCGAACACGCTAGTCGGGAACTGGAACGAGGAGCGGTTCGATATCCAGAGGATACGAGTGCCAAAGAAATTGCCATCTCAGGTATGGGTATAGACTAGTTCAAGTCTAGATCTAATTCAGTAATTCTCTAGCTTCTATTTATAAGTCGTAGGCCTACGTGTCATATGACAAACAACTAACAAGTCAAGAACGGATCCTAAAAACTTAGAGGAAAAATAATTTAGTGATCCATACATTTTAGTAAATTTCAACCAAAATATCAATTGATGCTGTCACATTTCTCTTGTTTATGCATAATAATATGTTGTTTTCTAACTATAAACATGATAAAGAACAATGATGGGTTTATTTAAACTTGGAGATATTTTTGATTGAATTAAAAGCGTTCAGAATCGGGGTTGCTTAAAGGGGACCACCAGGCAAAGAACAACACATTATTATATGTTTTGGTACCGTTTTGTGATATCAAATAGATACCCAACATTTTGCAAAGGGTTGTGTAATTCATAAACAAAGCAATTAATTTCCACCACTTACGGAACCACTGCTATTTCCTGGTTCCATACGGGCCAACCATTTGCGAGTGCGCCAATGCTATTCACGCGCACGTTTGTAAACAATAGATTCCCAAACGATTCGTTCGCTCTGCACACGTTGCAATTCACCGCACACATAGCAGTCTGCGTAATTCAGACCGCATGAACGCATGCTTTAGAATGGTGATGCGTTTCCAATTATATTTTTTCTTCTGGATACATATTTTTGTGAACTTGTTGATGGAATGGAATACTAAAGATGTTACCTTTCTTTAATAAGAATATTATGTTTGGGTGGTGGTACCCTTTAAGTTTTGATTGCCCGTCCAAAGTCAATGGATGATACAATTTGAAATAAATTTTCAAGTTAACTAATGACTATAGTCTATAGTCTATAATTATAAAGCCATAGCCTCATAGGTAAAAGGTGTTTTTTTATTGCTATGAAACTATCACAGACATCATTCAGAAAAATATTGCAATGATATCATTCACACTTATAAGTCAAGAGTGGTAGGCTATAATCAAAGTCTTAAATGTCACTTTTGGAAAACAATCTTATGAAGTTATGATTTAATTCTCTCTTTTCTTTTTTACAGTTTGACCATTATTATGGCACAACCCAAAAAGCTTCATACGCCAGTGTCTCAAAGCCGGTTCCCAAGAATCTTCTCCATTTAGCAGGTAAGCCCAGCCCAGTGGCGTAATATTAGATCGACAAATCTATCGCTTTCATGGCCTTTTTGACATTATTATTGTTATTTTATTGTAAAATAACAATAATAATGTCAAAAAGGCCATGAAAGCGATAGATTTGTCGATCTAGGGTAATATATGTGACCAGCTATAGCAAAACCCTGCACTTGTTAGTCAAAATCTAAATCTAGATTTGCATACCATATTAGAAAGGCCCCATCACAATTCAAACTTTCATTTGATGCTTTGTTCTAACAAATTGGTCAATAATTGGCGAAGATATCATTGTTTCAATTTTACAATCACACATGTAAGTCTTTGACACACATTATGTGAACTTAAAATGCCCATTTCTTCAAAACATGAATTACTGACAAGTGCAGGGTTTTGCTATAGCCGGTCACAAATAATTATAATATCATGAGGTGTTTCACAAAGATTGGAGCAAGTTGAACTCAACTCTGTAGTTGGACCTAACAATTATGGAGGGCCATTTTAGTTTCTTAGTAAAATTCTTTGAACAGTTCTTTTGAAAAGGCATACAGTGTTATCAAATCAGTTATATTTTTAATTTTTAATGATCCAGATGCCTTGAAATGAATTCTAGTTTGTTGGGGTTAGAAGTCTAAAATACTTTCCATAATTGTTAGGTCCAACTGATCGAGTTAAGTTCAATTTAGTATCTTTATTTTTGTTAAAATTGTGGAAAAAAAGATAAATCAAATTAAACAAATCAAATCAATTGATATGCAATGATTCATTTTATAATCTTATCAGCTCGGGAGCCCAGGTCCTACCCCGCCTCTCAACCAGAGCTCGACCCCACGGTCATCAAAGATTGCTACAATTCCTTCGAAACCACATCCAGATCCTCCTACGTCGACCCCAGAATACGGACGTCCCCGGTTGGTCAGAGTGGAGCAGGCCCAGCCCAGGCTAGCCAATGAGGATGGTCCTTTCATCCTTGCTTATTTATAGTGTTAACATTGATCAACATTATGTGTATACCTGACTATTGAAACATATGGTATTGAAATGCATCAATTGTTGTGGGAATTCTAAAGAGTAATTTTCTGCTTGAATGTGAAAATTGCAGCGACATAGAACAAGGCACCGATCGATGATATGATCAAGTTAATTAATTCAAGTCCCTAAATATTCAATTAATATGGGACATTCACAGAAATTATTGTTATTTCATTATTAATAGAAAGATATTGATTCAATTAGATGGGCACAGATAGTGATGGTTTGAGGAATTATCTAGAGAATTTCACAAATCTTTTGAAACCCAAGTACATGTATTTTGAACAAAATGTACATGGTGCATGCATGCATAGAAAGAAAATAATCTTTTCTAGAAACCTGCATGAAGAGAAATATTGCATAGTTTTGCTGCCTTTCCATCATCGTGCATACCATTTCAGGTTAGTTTACTTTATGATTATCTTCTTTTGTACCAAGGTAATTATTTCTTTGACTTTCAAAATGGTGAATATGTACAGATTTGTTGTAGTTTGAAGTAAAACATACAAATTGAAACAAAACTGGGTTACTGAACAAATTATTTTTGTTCTCTTTTTTTTCTTCCAACAAATCAGTATTATAAGATATATGATGTGCTGATCATACACATATAGATTTTATTGTGTTACAATAACAAATATAAGTATTATAATGTAAACGTCACAATTTGTAGTTTGATCAGTGTAATGTGATTTTATGGCAACATTTTACAGTATTCAAAAGCTTCTTGAAAACAACAAAAAACAAATCTGTCTTTCCCTTTCATTCATTCTGATGCCTATGATTACCACTCTTGGAACCTAGTGGAACCTGATTAACTCTTTGGGGACAAAATCCTTTTTTTGTGTGTGTGTTTTTATTGAACAATAAAAAACATGTACAACAAATGTTATGAACAGGTAATTACAACAGAACAAAACAAAAAGGTGCGGTCACTGAAATTATCATATTACTATGTGCTGACCCGTGGGTATCAGGTATTGCAGTAATACCAATTGGGGACAAAATCCTGTAGGGAGCAGATTAAGGTCACTAGGAAAAGAACTAGGGAAGAACAAAACAAATATTAACAAATAATGGCGGAAAGCAGCTCCTTACATATCTGAAGTAATATTTTTCCAATGTTTATATTGTGTACTTTACAGCTGTATGTGCCTCGTGTTTTTGACATTACATTTATTATGGCTGATTAATCATATTTATTTTCAAAACCAATTTACAGGGTATATTCCAATCTTGTGCTCGGATTTCCATAGAATTAAAACAATTATCTATTTATCTTGAAAGAACTTGAGTGACAGCGAAACAACAACGAGCCTGACATTATGTAAGCACATTATATTGCATTTTTGTCTTTAGTATTAGCCATGGTACAACTTTTTCATCATTGAAAACACCAACTACACTTTGAAAGAAATTCCATTTTCTACTAAGGGTGTTTATACAGCCAGCTTCAAGTATTCTAAGAGTATAGTGTGTTTTTACAAAATTATATTAAAAGCTTTTATGTGGATATATAGTTTTTGTGTGTTGTGCATATTAAATAATATGGTTGTGGCAATATGTATATTAGATTTCAGTGTGTGGGTTTGGCCATGTGTGTTTACTTATCTGAATATATTTTTACATCTTCACTCCGTCCATTTTGAAAAATAATTAATGGCATTGTGTAATATATGCTGTAATAATGTGATAAACGATAATAAATAATAAATAATTCATGTAAACTTGTGTTCATTATGTCATGATTCCGTCCATTATTGAACATTTATATTAATTATGGTATTTATCAAAGTGCATGTAATAATCAAATGTTTAAATACATACCGGTTTTTATTTTAGATAGATAGTTGTTTGTTTTGTTTGTTACTAAAATGTTGACTGAAATTGTTTAAATCTCTATTACTTTCCATGTTGTTATGTGTGAAGGAAATGAATTTTCATTCAAGTTTCAAAATTGTTCGGTCTAATTAGCAGCTAGCTAGCAACAAGCTTAATCTCTGCCTAAATTGTGAGCGTGCAGCAGTTTTTATGCGCGCCCGTTAGCGTGCGGGAATAGTCCGCGAGCTATAATTTCCACAGACCTGTTAGGCTTGCCGCTAGCTATTCGCTAGCTAGCTGCTAGACAGAAAAATCCATCTCGTTCTGGAGAGGCCCTATGAAATTATGACGTCATACTAAGTAGAGCGGGTGAGAAAAAAAATCGTCAAAGAACCCTCGAAACATTGGCTGACTTTTCGGACTAGCTAGCTGCTTAGCTGCTAGCTAGCCGCAAGCTTGCAATTCGCAACACACTTTATGTTTCGTTAGACTTTAGGATGATTTGTCTGTTTGTGTGTGTGTGTACGCAATTTTTCTTTCAACTCGTTGACGATAAATAGATTAGATAGGTGAATCTTACACCTTCTGAATCTTAAAGGGATAGTACAGTTTTGGTAAGGCTAAGCTTTAATAACCAAAACCTGCACAATATAGCATTACAAACTAATATGTATAACTTCATCATGCTCGAAAGGTATAGAACATTACAAACGACTGAGTAAAAAGCCTGTTATCATTCCAACAGACCCATTAAAACACAAGAGGGCGCTCGTTAGAAAAGCATTGGTTGAAACCATTTTTCATACAAAATTATGCATGTGATGTTTTGTTGAAATAATGATTAAATATAGAGATCATCAACAACTATTCAAAAACCTCTTTTGAACATTTTTGAAAGGGTGTAAGCATGTTTAAATGTTATAAAAATCATCGAATAAATCTGGACCCCAGATTTATTCCGATGATATTTCAGCCGTTTCTGAACCGATTTTGATCAAATAAAGTTTATTCTGCCAATCAAATTGTATGATCTTGCAAATTTTACACTCAGTTTTTCATTATCTCACAAAAAAAATTCGTGCAGCGCCCTCTATACCAAAACTGAACTACTGAACTACTTTTCCAAGGAATACATGATATCGCTAAGATTTAAATTGTGTTCTAAATTATAGAACATGTATATCTAACGAGTGTTTCATTTAATTTAATAGCTAACAGTGATTTCGTTAAAGGGATAGTTGAGTTTTGGTATAGAAGGCGCTGCACGAAATAATTTTGTTGTAAGGTCATGAAATACTGAGTATCAAATTTGAAAGCATACAATTTTAATGGCAGAATAGACTTTATTTGATTAAAATTGGTTCAGGAACGGCTGAAATATCCATAGATATAACTATTGATAATTATTGTGGGGACGTCCCACAATTATTTAATAATTTTGAAACCAGCCGTTGAAAAAAAATGCTTACTTTTTTCAAACATTTACAAAAGATGTTTTTAAAAAGTTGTTGATGATCTCTCTATATTTTATCATTATTTTAACAAAACATCAAATGCACAATTTCTTTTATTAAAGATGTTTGAAACCAATGCGTTTTAGAGAGCGCCCTCTTGAGTTTTAATGGCTCTTTTTAAAAAATGATAACAGGCTTTTACTTACCGTATTTACGGGCGTAATCGCCGCATACTTTTTCCTCGAAAAAAAACAAGCAAAGTTGGGGTGCGGCGCATACGCGGCGATAGTCAAATGTTCACTCTTGACTGACCTCAAAACAACACATTTCAGCAGGTGTGGGACTATTGGTTGTATTGCACTGTATTGTATAGGGTGAGAAAACATTATTTAGCCAAATTGTCTATGTTTACCCTGGCCTAGAATGGTTTCTCACATTTCAAGAAATGATTTTATTATGAAGTAATGACAAACTGAGTGCAATTTTTAAAGAAAAAAACACAAATTTTAAGACGGAATACACTTTTTTTGTTGAAAATCGGTTAAGAAAAATTATTTGTTGATGGTCATAATTATATGATACAATATTGTTGTATGCTATTTTGCTCAACGTATTTGTTAGATTATAATGATAACGTTTATTCTTGATAGCAAATATGACATTGTTTGACTACCCAAGTGGTTGAATGTCACACAATTAACGCATATTATGCACTGCATTGTATTCTACACTATTGTATGCTCTGTTCAGTATTGTATTGCAGACACATCACTTCTGTTAAGCATGTACGATTCATATTCATTGTAGACAAAATGTTAACGGAAGTCGGAGACAGATAATACCATGTTACAATTTGTTTTAAGATTTCATGCAATCAAAGTTGGTAATCGATTTCCAAATGTTTGTTGTTAAATAAGGGAAATCATTTTTTTTTTCAAACTTAAAAGGATCTAGTAACATTTACCAAATCCTCAAAATCAAATTGGAATTTTATTATTTCAGTTCTCTCAAACCTTGTTGTATTTTTTTTTATTAACATTAGAAGTATGTGACAGGGTAAACAAATATATTTACGATTGAAGTTTTCAGATGTTAAACTACCCATTGGATAGTCTTTACCGTGTACACAGTCAGTGGAATGAGTTAGTGAATATCACTGTGCATCTTTGCTAATTTCTCGGCCATACAACGTACTACATTTTAACTTGACATTTTCACGCATTACCCAGTGGACACATCTAAAAACAAACATACACATGGTATCAACTATTCATCACGTTGTGCACATACATAGGCGCCGGAAGTGTGGGGGGGGGGGGGGGGGGCAGGGGGGGCGGCCGCCCCCCAATCCAAAAAGTGGGGGGGGGGCAAAACGCATTTTTGCCCCCCCAAAAAGCCCCCCCCCCCGAAAAAAAAAATGTATAAGCTAAGACTTGTTAATTCTAACGTTCAAAAACTAATGTATACATCCATTTTAAGTAATTTCGCTGCGCGCTTCGCGCGCGGACAGATTATCTCAGTATTTTGTAACTTGCGTATGGTCTGGCGTGAGAAATTTTTCTGTACTGGGCCACGTAGTTCCCGTGTAGGCTGGTATTGCTTTGGCTGCGTATGTGACGTGCACCAAATTGCAAAATCTTCCCCGTGGGAGGGGGATACCCCCTCCCAAACCCTCCCCCTCTGGCTCAGCCCCAGCCATTCTTGAATGTAGGCTATGTTGTTGGATCATACATAATGTGGCATATTTATTAGTGTGTCAATTATTTGTTTTCTTCGTGAAAAATAGATTTAAAATTTCTAGTCGATCAAATCATAACACGCTTTCCCAGATACAGTTAATCTTAAGCCCGAATTTCCTATCTAGGTATGCACCAGATTGCACCATTTCAAGTATATAAATGCAAAATCTTCCCCGTTGGAGGGGGATACCCCCTCCCAAACCCTCCCCCTCTGGCTCTGCCCCAGCCCTCGGTCGCTTCGCTCCCTCGGGGCTCATTCTTGACTGTAGGCTATGTTGTTGGATCATAATGTGGCATAATAATTAGTGGGTCAATTATTTGTTTTCTTCGTAAAAAATATATTTAACATTTCTGGTCGATCAAATCATAACACGCTTTCCCAGATTCAGTTAATCTTAAGCCCAAATTTCCTATCTAGGTATGCACCAGATTGCACAATTTCAAATCCAAAAATGCAAAAGCTCCCCACCGTGGGAGGGGGGACACCCCCCTCCCCCTGCTCAGTCACTTCGCTCCCTGACAATGTCTCACTCTCACCTCTGGCAACCCTGTGAGTGTGGTTGGGCATGAGACCCTACACAAAAAAATCGTGAGCCCCCTTAGGTCTTTGCCTCCCCCCCCCCCCCCCCCCCCCACCCCAATCCAAAACTGCTTCCGGCGCGCCTGTGCACATATCAACAAAGTTTCTAGTTCCCTTTAGTTTTAGTGAATTACACTTACAGTGCGCTATCATTGACAACCAATTAATATCATTAACCATGCTCAAATATAAGAAACACAAATGTACGATCAATTTAGAAAGCTACAAGCTTTGTATTGAATTGGAATAATTAAAGGCAATATAACACGTTTGGAAACACCGCTGATCTTTCTCTAAAGTTGCATGCAGCTAGGGAATGATGTTAGTAGAATGTGTGATAAATATCAAATCAATTGACCGCTTACCTCTTCAATAACCACATTTAATAATTTTAAATTACACTTCTGAACAAAATAAGACTTGAACTAACTCGGTCTCTGGATAATTAGGCACTTGTTTAGTCGATACTCATACAAAATAAGTATTGTACACAGCAACACACACAACGCACACATAGGTACTACGTTCCATCCTTCTGGGTACCCATCTATACCCCTGGGTATAGAGAGCAGCAACATGTGGATACATTTTCTTGCAGACACTTCGAGGATTCAATACTTATTGGTATAATTATAGTTCATGTGATTCTTTATCTAGGAAATAATTCAAAGAAGAGATCATCGGAAACAATATGAACTCAAATTTGAAAGTGTAGGTTTTCTATTACAGCCACCTGCCCATAACGACCGCTCTCTGGTCCCCCCCTGAATAATCGAGCGACCTGCGTAATGCGACCACCTGCCTAACGTGACCAGCAACCAACGCAAAAATTAATTTTTACTGGCGTACCGGGTGGGGTAGGTGGGGGGGGGGGGGGGGGGGGGGGGGCTGAGTAAGATATTCATATTTTACTTCCTAAGTATGCACCAGAGTAAAAAATTGCAAAAGCGCCCTATACGTGCACAGGCGGATTCCCATTTACTATCACACTCATTTCAATTTCAATTTTAATGTTATTTTATTGGCCCAAAATCGGAAATTTCTATTGTGTAAAACATGCATTGACACACAATTATTAATTCAAGCATTAATCAACATACAAAACAGAAAAACAAATGGCATTAAACATTAATTTCTACGCATATTATACATAATTACGTACGTATATAACTAATACGGTATACGTATAATCAATTATACATACTACTATCAATTTGCCAATATTAACTTAACAATCATACAATTCATTTAGTCAGATCATCATATGGAACCTGCAGGGCACCGTTGCAGAAAGAGATACAATCGATTGTAAGTTGCAATTAATTGTAAGTCAGATCACGTTTTCTAGATGCGGCAAGATCTGATCGGGTTGAAACGCGTACATTTTCTGACTTACAATTAATTGTAATTTACAATCGATTGTATATATTTCTTTCTGCAATGGGGCCCTTAACAGATACATATTGTGTACAATTTTCCATGTGGAGTATTGACTAAAACAATCTTAATCATATATTCTAATCCCATATCAGTGCAATTCATACATATATCAAATATGTTTACAAGTATAATTAATATAATTCCTTT